>JAZEWU010000002.1:4265553-4310457 GCA_036362915.1 Geotria australis
GCCGCGCGCTCCGCACGTGGACGGGTGGGTGATGCTCGGCGCTAATAGACGACGGCGATACGGCGGCCTGAGCCCGCGCCCCGCGTGTCCGACAGCGTGAGCCACGACGGAACAACGCAGACAACACGTAAAGGATCCAGACCGCACGTTCTACAGCAACGAACGCCCGTGCAACGTGAGTAAATACGTCTGCTGCCGTTCATGTTATGTGCGTGGGTGGAACACTTATTATTGGGCCGCGAGCGCCACCTAGTGGTCCGTGGAGACCAGACTCTAGTGGGCCTTGAGGTGCAAAAGGTTTAGAAACCCTGGTCTTAATTTATCAACAGTTTTTTTACAAAACGAATGTGATTGCAAATGGATAGTGTTCAGATGTACTGCGCGAGCACGGCAGCACGATGAAGCTCACCACAGATAAACAGGATGTGAAAATGACACGTTGTTTTTGGTGGGGACTAGTAGAGCGCTATACCACTCAGTATATAACATTGAAACAATGTCCTATTGTTAACGTCTTGACGCAGAGTGTTACAATTCATTCAAGTCTTAGGAGCGATCCATGTGTCCGCCGTGATTCCAGTACTGTACTCGGTGTACTGTATCCTGGAAGTTGTCGGCTTGCATAGTTGAGGTTCCGTTCCGCTATCGTCATGCCGTAATCATGTAGTTTGGAAGAACTTCCTCCTGTTATGTATCTAATTGTATTTACAGCCCTTCTCAACAGCTGAGCTTGCTATAGCCGTGTCGAGCATCTCTCCCCGCTGTCCTTCGCGACGTTTCGCCTCCCACGTTGGAGGCATGTTTAGCCTGATGATGATCATCGATACATTACGCCGCTTCGTCAAGACATGTCGGTCATGGAGGCTGTTTGGCCTCACTTTCACGCTGGACAGTGGTTTAGTGTCAGGAATGCTGCCTCGGTTAATTGTCCTGACTAAAATTGCCCCCCGGTGACGTGAGATGTTCTGACTTGCTTAGCACTCCCCGCTGGACAAGAGTTAAAACGAGCTACACAGCTCAACGGTTCCTTCCATCTTAAATAAGAACTGACTGAGATAGATGTTTATTATGTAAAGCAGAACATACCCAGTGAACTTGAAAGCCTTGGTTGAGAGCTACTTTCAAAGAGCGATTCCGATATTACGCGTTGCTGATGTAAACGGCGGCATTAAGGCGAGCACGGGCCAGCCGGGTTTATATATACCTTAGCGCAGTACGACTACGCTCACCCCAATGTGTAATTAGAGCTCATTAACGCTGCTTCCTAATGGCCTTCAAGCTCTCACCACTGGTGATGACAACGCCTAAAGTTGGATGCAAACTATACGCCGAATCCCCGTACGCTACATCAATGAGAAATACATGCCCAATGCGCAACAGCCTGAGCGACTTCTGGCGCGGTTTGCCCTCCGAGAGCCAATTAAGCCACGGGGAGCAATGCTGTTTCACTCCTACTCATGGTTCTTAAATCACTGCACTGGATTCCTTTTAAACCCAGGATTAATGTAAATATGTATACATACCTATGAGACCCTTTGCGGTCTTGTGCCTTTATATTTACAGAAACTTTTGGTAGTTTATTGTCATAGTTGCACCTTGAGACTAGTGAAAGTTGAACTCCCAATAGTTCCAAGAAGTCGTCTGAAAACCAAGATGGGCAAGGGCATTCTTTATTTGTTAGGCTCCATACATCTGGGATGCTGTCTTCTTTGCGATTCTTCGAAGATGGATGCTGTTAAAAGCCATATCAGCATTCTGGCACAATGGAATCTTTGAAATAAGATCCAAATCATTTTTGGGTTACATTCTTTATGAGCTGAATTCTTCTTCTTTGCGATTCTTCGAATTGATTGCCCAGTGCTCTGGGTTTAGATCAAAGAACATTTTAAGGAATTAATTGGTGTGAGCAATTTTAAGTTCTGTTCACTTACAGTTCTAAAGGATGGGCTCAGCTACTAATGAAATAGCCAATGAGGATTGGAAGGTGGCTTTGATGTCCATCCATCCATTTTCAGAAACCGCTTAATCCTATACAGGGTCGCGGTGAGCCGGAGCCTATCCCGGCAGACACAGGGCGCAAGGCAGGGGAACGCCAAGGATGGGACGCCAGTCCATCGCAGGGCGCCTGGGGAAATTTAGTCAGTACGCCAATTAACCTGGCAGCATGTCTTTGGACGGTGGGAGGAAACCGGAGTGCCCGGCGAAAACCCACGCGGATACGGGGAGAACATGCAAACTCCACACAGAAAGGCACCCCGAGCCGAGATTCGAACCCGGGACCTTCTTGCTGTGAGGCGGAAGCGCTACCCACTACGCCACCGTGCCGCCCCGGCTTTGATATCTATGAAAGTTAAACATGTAATTGAATACAATGGCATTTTAAGAATTACATTTCGCATGAAGTGCCGTTCCTTCTTAATTTCAAACCTCGAAAGTTTGAATTGAGCCCAGAATTCTAAGTATCTCCCTGCTCTCAATACCTGCAGTGCTCAAATACAGATTACTTGAACATCGGCATTTATTATATATTCATTCATTCATTTTCAGAAACCGCTTAATCCTATACAGGGTCGCGGTGAGCCGGATCCTATCCCGGCAGACACAGGGCGCAAGGCAGGGAAACACCAAGGATGGGACGCCAGTCATTAAATAGATACACATAATAACACACTGCTTGTATCACAAGCGTTGAGAGTAAATATTAACTGATACATTTCTGTACCGCTAGTCTTACCAACATGTCTTTTACCATGACTGTCCAGCTAGACCAGACCAAAGCTGCCCAGCTAGACCAGACTTGACTGACTTCAATCACTGGCAGCTGATGTCATGTGAGTGTAGTCGTTTTCAAAGTCATCATAATCAGCCACGAGCAATCCGTTACCAGGTGAAGGCTTCCCAAAACTGACATCATCTCAGTCTTGCGAAGTAGCAATTTACCTAGCATTGGCACCTGAACTGTTTTCATTGCTCGATCTTTGGTGCATCCCTTCCCTGGGCTGCTATTCCACCCGCAATCTCAACCACCAACCAACACTGCTACTAGGCACGTTTATTTCCCAAGCCTGCTTCCTCTTATTAAAAGTAAAAATGTGTCATCTGGATATCTTCTCGAATCTCAGTGTTCTTCTTTTCTGACTGCGTCCGAGTAATTCTGAGCATGTAGCTCTTCATACTTGTCTTAACACATTCTAGAGCTGTTGTTTGGTTTGCTTTGTCAATGCGCATGTTCTGTTTCATACGTCATAGATGGTAAAGTAAAACGCTTCGTTGAGGGGAGTTATTCTTTTTATTATCAGGTTCAGCATTTCAAAAGCAGTCCAACCTGCTCCCTTCTTCCACTTTGTCAGCATTGTGATTCCGGGGGTACACATTCTGCGGTGACCTCCAACGATGACCGTCTGACAGATATCGACAATTGTTTGCGAACTTATTGTTTGTTACAGTACTTTAGTTTTGCTCATATTCATCCGACTTTTCAGTTTTATGTATTAAGTTCGTCTATCAATGTCTGGATTTCGTTCGCAATGGATGTCGTAATGATTTCGTCATCAGCAAATATGGTTAATGTTTTCTTTATTTACGTATTTCCTTTGTTCATTGTACCAAAAGTAATATCTAAAAGCATGTTATAATGCAACGGTGAATAGATTTGGTGTGTATTGTGATGTTATCCACGGTGCACTCGTTCTGCAAATATAATCCTGGTAACATTAGAAATGATTGTATCACTTTCAATCTGGCATTGCGTCCATGTATACATGCTCTATACATTATATAATTAATATCACATTATTTGGTAGGAAATGGCAGATATTGCTAACAGTTGCCTGCAACCTTTGTCTTTTCTGAGCCATTGTGTTAGAGGTTATTTGTTACATGAGGGTTAATTGATTGGATGGTACGCGACCATTGTGCTGCGTATTACAGATGACGTATCATCTTTTTTCTCAAAGCCCATAGTTGAGCAGGAATTGTAGTAGGACCTGTAATTGCAGTATAACGTTTTAACGGGCGTTGGCTCTGAAACTAAAATAGCTGACATCTGCCAAGTGGAAACTTACCCGATTTTGTTTAAGACCTAAACTTTATTGCTGGAGAGATTTAATCTACTCACCTTTCCCCAATACCGATTATTTACGCATTCAGGCTGTTGTGAGTAAAATATTACAAACGCACATGAGCGCTCTCACACAATGCATGCCAGAGATTGAGTTGTGGCACAGTGCCTTGTACGTTTAGTTATTAACCCGGCCACTGCACATTTACGGTATTGACATCTAAACCTGAGCCTCTGCCTTTATCAGTCCACATTGTCCAGCCTAATAAAGTATGATCAAAACGACCGTGACCAACGTGAAATGGGAGGCTTTTTCCACCAGTTGATTGATAAAGGGCTGTAAATCATTAATTTCAAATATAAGAAGAATGCATTTTCCAAGAAGACATTGGTTGTACTGTACATTTATGGGGATCTGGAGTTATGCCACCTTGCTGCCCATTGTATGTAGTCAATAGGTGAACTGCTGTCTATAAGTCAAAACTCAAGTAATGTATGTGGTAACTGCTTTTTTACTTTTGATTTAAAGTTTTTAATTGATATTGTCAAGAAAGATGTCTTATTTAAGAAAGTGTATTACTTTCCATCGCAGTCAGTAAATAATTCACACAATATCAGGTCTGTTTGTTTATACTATTATAGGCATATTTAATGGTTGGCTTAACAATGTTCCTTCTGCAAACAAGCAGGGACTCTGCCTCTCAGGAAACATTGAATGTATCCAAGTTAACCAATGTGAATTGTTATTCCAATGCAGCATGGCTTTATGCTGAAAAACACTCCATGCACTGCTTCATTCAAAACCCACACCCACCTTAAACATTGTATGCAATTGTTTAAACATTTACCGCATTGCGGGTGCATGGTCTGTGGTCACCGAATGTTTATGATGGCCCAGTATAAACCATATCATGTAGTGGGAATTAATAGGAAATTCGCGCCTCCGAATCAAGGGGTGCAACGCGCCCGGAGAAAATGCGCGCGTTACAAAAGTAGATTATTATTATAGCCCCTTGATTTTAAGTTTGATACCACTAATCAACCACGTAGTGAATTATTTGTTTGAGCAAAGCTCTTCGATGTGTTTTTTGGTTATTATGTGTGACATTTCACTTCTTTCAATTTCTCGGAGCAAAACGTTGAACATGGTACTAAACGACATATGGGAGAACCTAAAAACATTGGAGAGCTATACAGCACAACTGTAAAAACCTGTGCAGTAGTAACTCTTAGCCAAGTTCAAATCACACCTCAACACAAAGCAATTGTAATAATTCTAATCAAGTTTTCTCCCAGTAGCTATCATCATGCTGGAGGAGAATGGCAAGACTGGGAAGGGACAGGCCCAGAACGCCATGGCAGAACCGATGTTCGTCACGCAGAGCAACAGCATTCAGGGGAGGCCGCTAACGGAGACGGTGAACATCGAGCCCGGCTCGGACCGCTTTCGCACACGTTCGATCGCAACTCGGGCGTCCCAGCGCTTTCCACAAGGGTCTGTCATGACCTTCCACAACATCAACTACTCTGTGCAACAGAAGAGCGGTCCGCCCTTCCGCCGCAAGGTCACCGTCAAGGAGATTCTCAAGAACATAAAGTAATCTCCGATTACGGCGCACCCTACTGCACCCACCGTTGGCAGCTCTTCTCCGTGTTTTATGGTCGTGTGTGATAGTAACCTTTCTACATTCGAGTGTAGCAATGTTTGTCATTGTCATTTAAAATTATGTAATTTCTGTTTTGTGAACGCGGAATCTCTATGCATGTACATACGTACATTCACGTCCTTTTAAGTTCACCAATGAATGTAGGCCTCACTGCAACATGTTGATCATGTGGTTCTTCCCAACACACTTCACCACACTGGTCAGTGTGGGTTGGTGAAAGTTGGGGGAGGGCAGGACCAGTTTTATTATATGTTTTCAGGAATCGAACTTGGGTCATCAGGCTCACAGCTCGCTATCTACAGCCGCATTGCTCCATCCTAAAAGTATTTTTATGTCAATTCTCCTTTCATTGAACTGGGTGCAATATTACATTGCAGGCTCATCTGAGGTTATGGTGGCGGATTGGGGAGGCCTTATTCCAGCAGTGGATTGACTACGGCTGATAATGATGGTGATATAATTATACACTGAATAACAGTGTATTATTGCAAGAGTTGTGCCAACTGCAAAGTTGACAATGGCATTTTATGTAATCACTCCAATTTCACCATAACTAGTTGGTATAAACTGGTTGGAAAGATGGTTGAGACCGTAAAATTTTTGACATGTCTAATAAGTGCCCACTCCTGACTTTTTGCTGCAAAAACCTGTGTTATGATTAACGATTATGACCAGTTCTGAAGATGATTAATGACATTAATAGTTGTGGATAATATCAGTTAATAATTTATTATAACTCCTGTTTCATCCTACTTTATTATGGAGAATACGTTTTCTTGTAATGAATACATCTCCAGCTATATTATTTATTTTCATGGAGGACCATAAATGTAGGCCTAACGAATTACATAAATTACCGTTTATGTGTGCAATTTTTCTTGAAAATTGAAATTTAACTGCGAGTAGAATGCTCCTTTTGTTGTGAGGCTTATTTTTACATCTGGCAGTGAATTTTTTAAACATGTGAGAAATATTGAATTTCACTCAGCCGAATCTGGAACGGACGTAAATATATATTTTTGCATTACCACAATTATTACACAAGTGAAAAAGTCTAACATCTCCTTTTTTTAAGTAACTTTGAAAGTATAAATATGTTTCTCTTTAAGGAAAGTGAGTACAATATATTCTACTAACGTTGATTATTATGCAGTTTGGCCTTTTATTTAAAAAAACTATTATTGCCATATGTCTCATGTCATACATAATGTATCACCATTATATTATGTATCGTAACGGTTTAATATTGTGTATTCCCAAAACATGTTTTTGTCAGTGAGGCTATGGTAACTCTTTAAGGGCCAATTGCAGAGAGCATGTCAAGTAATAACAGGGATATCTGATGGGTTTTTTTCCAGTGGAATCATGAGGCCTGGTATGAATGCCATTCTTGGGCCAACGGGTGGTGGAAAATCCTCGTAAGTTTTGTCCTTTTACACATTTAACCACATTGTGTCTGTCTCATCCATACCCTGATCTTGACAATCGTTTCTTCAGCCCTGCTAGTTACAGCGATATTCTTTTTTCTCAAACGTTTCACGTTAAATATCCTTTCTTTGAAGAAAAACATGTTTCCAACCGCAGAAAGGATATGCAAATAAACACAAGGATATTGATGCACAGACAGACAGAGACGACTACTGGACAGGAACAACGAAGGAAAGGAAAAAATGGAGGAGAATGAGGGAGGCCTTTGGCCAGGAATGGCATGTTACTGGCTGACAACAACACCAGGATCATTCCATGTGAACTTGCCTAGATATCGGGAACCTTCCAGCATCACAGTTTCCATTGTGTCCTTTTGTTCTAGGCTTTAGCCCTATAAAACTAAACCATGTACTTTTTCAGTATTAAAGGTCGATTACCTGAATGACTATTTCAATTCGCGAATGTGACTGGGTGCACTTTCCAAACTGGAAATACTACAGAAACGCATAAGGCTATGCTGCATATCCTTTGGAAGTTATTTACCCTTATGTATACTCTACTTTAAAACATGCCTCTTTGTTTATTATATCAATATCCGCCACAATCATGTCTGAATTCAAATAATGGGCCACCAACCTGAAACGTTTGACAAGGGACCATCTAGCTGAACACGCGGCACTTGCTCTAGAAGTTACGTAGAGCACTCTGAGGTGACAATAATAATAATAATAGCGTTTTATATAGCGCCTTTCACCCGAGGGTCACAAAGCGCTGCACAAGGGCCGCGAAGAGGGCAGCATGTCAGCAACGAAATAAAAAAATATAAAATATAAACAATTAAAAACAATAAGACAGCACAAACATTCCCCGCCGACTCACGTTACCCACAGACTAACTTCACAACACGAACGCGAGGCTTTAAAAACCTTGGCAACTGAGAAACTTTGCCGAGCTTCTTCTTCTTTGCGATTCTTCGAAGCACGATGGCTAGCTTCTGGACATCGTCGTCTTTCAGCTTGGCTTCGAAGTGTGAGCTGATTTGTGCCCGGTGCGCGGTGACCTTGCTTGTGATGTTGACCCATTGTGTGGACAATGGTGAGATGTCCTTCTAGCAGTTAGACTTGTGCGGTCCTTGTTTGATGTGGTGAGCTTCTGCTGTTGCTGTCTCCAGGCTCCTGGATGTCTTGGCTGCCAGGAAGGACCCCAATGGACTGGAGGGCATTGTTCTTGTAGACGGGGCTCCGCAGCCGCCTAACTTCAAATGCATCTCCGGATATGTCGTGCAGGTCGGTGTGTTTTTACGAACCCAGTCTTAACAAAGGGAACTCCATTGGTTTGTGGTTTTTGACGTAAACAAGCGAGTTCAATGGAAGCCCCCAACTGCTGGAGCAGCCACACACATTTCCCCTCCGCACCATCCCTAGTCATGCATTGTTCACAAACTTTAGTTTGCATCTGTGCTGTTTAATGTACAGAACATTTAATGTCATGGTGCCGTGGGGTGTATGCTTACATTCTAGTAAAAAATAACATTGTAAAACCCCTTTCACCCAAAGGTCGCAAAGCACTGTACAGATGAACATGCTCGTTCCCCAAATTCAGCAAAGCATTACATTGGTTATTTGAAAGTAATTGTTTAAGATATATTTGTTAAGTAAAAGATGCTGGTTTTGTTTTATTTTGAAGTATTGCATATTGTTTGCAAGTAAGCTTTCAACAACGTGTGAAGATGTTACACTGTCTAAACTCCTTAATGTTTAATACTTTCATGCATTGAATGTTTAAGGAACCTAGTGCAAACTCCTCGAGTCTACAAGTCGCCATATACAAATTGAACAGGAATTGGTTGCCATACGAATTCATCATAATTGGCCAGGATCAGTCCACTGCACGATGAAGACCTCCCAAATCTGTCACCATTCCCAATGGTCCAACTCTGCGATAATATATCCAGTGACTTCACATTGATGTTATCTCTCTGTGTCGTGGATAACCCCTATTGGGGTGTTCCTTGCTTTTGCTGCCTTGCCATCACTAGTCTTGACCAGCAATGTGATACTCGGAGGTAGTCATCGGAGATATATAGTCTAGGCGTGGTTCTCAGGATTGGAGTTTTTGAGTCTCTTCTCGTGCAACTGACTCGCATATCGTTGCGGTGCAGTAAAGCACTGACATCCGTTTGCTCTTGCTTTAGGATGACGTGGTGATGGGCACGCTGACCGTCAAGGAGAACTTCCAGTTCTCTGCTGCTCTGCGACTTCCACAGTCCATCAGTCAGCGGGAGAAGGGGGAGCGAGTGGACCAGATCATCCGCGAGCTGGGCCTCACCAAGTGTGCCAACTCCAAGGTAAACAAGGCGTGTGAGTGACGTATTTACGTCCGGTTTTCCTTAGACATGGATGGATGGATGTTTATTATTACAGCAGAAAAAAGTACCCAGTGAGCGTGCAAGCTCTTTACGGGACTCCTGCAACACAACAGACATGCGAGTTGCTGACAAAAATAAAAATATCTACACAAGATTAGAAATAACCAATAATAATAATAAATAAATAAATAATAAATATATTACTACTCTTACAAATGGCACAGAAGTATTGGAAGTGGGTGGGAGATCCCCGTGCCTTAGCCCACCACACGCGACCCGCCGATCGATCGCCGTGCGATACGAGACGGGAGTCGGCGGTCCCGGCTGCATTGACCCTGGCGCGTCTGCCGCTGGCTCGTGCGCGAGGGCAGGTGGGGACGGAGCTGATCCGCGGCGTGTCCGGCGGCGAGAGGAAGCGCACCAACATCGGCATGGAGCTCATTAACGACCCGTCCGTGCTGTTCCTGGACGAGCCGACCACGGGGCTGGACGCTAGCACGGCCAACGCCGTGCTCCTGCTGCTCAAGCGGTGTGTGTGCGGCGGCCCCGCCCGCCCGTGCGCGTGCGCGCGCGCGTGCTCGCCGCAGCTCCAATCCGAAGCCTTCTCACACGAACCTGTGTGGGCGACAGGGTGGCGCAGTGGTAACGTCCGTGCCTCACAGAAAGAACGGTCTCGCCCGAGGCGGTTCGATTCCCGCCTTGGGCGCCTTTCTCTGTGGAGTTTGTGTGTTGTCCCTCTGTTCTGCGTGGGTTTCCTCCGGGTTCGCCGGTTTCCTCCCACAACTTAAAAACAAAAAATACTCATTAATTGGTTGGCCGATAGCATCATAATATAGAGGAAGCAATGTGTGGCAATATGGCGACGGCAAACCGCCTGGCTGCCTCCTCCGCCTCTCTGCGCTTTCCTTGCGCCTCTGGAGTCCTTCTCTCGTTGAATGAATATCTTCGACATTGAATGAATATGTGCGCGTTATATATGTAGAATTAATTATTATTATAATATAATGATCCACCGCGCACTTGCACAGCACCGATTGGGGGTCAAGGTAGAAGCGTTCACGTCGCGATCCCTGTCAGGGAATACTTGGTATTGCCTGCGAATTCTACCAAACTCTTCAAGGCCGAGCTGAAAGACAACGATGTCCAGAGGCTGACCATCGTGCTTCGAAGAATCGCAAAGAAGAAGAAGCAGCCGATATTATGACTCGCATCTCCTCGCTTGACATTGTCTTCGACGCATTCCGTTCGTTGGCTCCCACTCCATTCTTATTATTGTGATTATTGGGCATCATTGCGTTGAGCACCATGCTCTGCCCAAGTCCCCACTTACTAAGCCCGTGCCATGTCCGAGTGAGGTTAATGTCATGAACCCCCATGGATTGGAACCTTATCATGATGGAGGGGTTTGCATGTTCTAAAGAACCCCCCAGAGCTATGTCACCTGTAGTCGAGATTTACTGGTAGGGTCTCCCTTGGTGAACAGGTCTGAGGGAAGGTTCCAGACAAATAATGATCTCAAGACCCTCCGTCTAAAGGGAGCTGGCGTCAGGAAGGGCATCCGGCTGTAAAATGCTGCTCCTATCAACAGTAGGAAAAATTGCCAAAATAACCGATTCATTAAAATGTCAGTGCCCTCTATATTTGTTCTTGTTGAGGACTGCTGTGGAGGATTACTACTTTAAGATTCGGTCATGGTTATATGTTTGGTCTGGATGCATGTTGGATGTTGTGTTCTATGGGTTAATGCAGGATGTCAAGGCGGGGTCGGACCATCATCTTCTCCATCCATCAGCCGCGCTACTCTATCTTCAAGCTGTTTGACAGCCTCACACTGCTGGCCAGTGGTAGCCTGGTGTACCAAGGCCCTGCCAAGTCTGCTCTGGGCTACTTCCAAAATCTGGGTGAGTGAGTCCTACTGCCACGCAGGTTAATGTCTGTTTCCTTTTGTGAAAAAACACCTTGTACTGCCTGGTATTTAATAAAGTTCCACTATTAATCTAACACCTAAGGTTTCACAGCCACATGTAATAATAATGTCTTCACGT
Source organism: Geotria australis (assembly GCA_036362915.1). NCBI lineage: Eukaryota > Metazoa > Chordata > Hyperoartia > Petromyzontiformes > Geotriidae > Geotria > Geotria australis. The sequence continues at coordinate 4,277,122 of JAZEWU010000002.1, forward strand.
CTTTCCTCAAGATTAAAGACTGCACGTGGATTAAACTAATAATCCATTTATGAATCGAGCTACCAATCAAACAGATGTTAATGTTGTGTTAGGTTTTATACCATCCATCCATCCATTTTCAGAAACCGCTTAATCCCGTACAGGGTCGCGGTGAGCCGAAGCCTATCCCGGCAGACACAGGGCGCAAGGCTGGGCTATACCCAGGATCGGACGCCAGTCCATCGCAGTAGATTTTATACCACTATAGGTTTTCACAGCCCGATGTATGAGAATCGCTTTACAAAGCTGTTCTTTTTGGTTAGCTGTGCCAAGCGTTCACTCTCTCTCATTAGTGAGGTTTTACCTCCCACATTGGAGGCACCCTCTTGACCGCATTCCTGTGACCTTTGTCTTACCTCCTCTTTTCCCAGGTCCCTCCTTTCCTTTGCTAACGTCCCCTGGGGTCCATTGTTTTTCCCGCCCCCCATGACCTCTGGAATGCCTGCTCTCTTGTTTATGTTGGTTAGTTCTTACATTTGTTGTATAACAGGAATCCCGCTTCCACAGCTTGCAAGCTCACTGGGTATATTATGCTGTAATAATAAACATCTATCTTAGGAATGAGTTGTTTACAAGGCTGTATTTTTTTGGCTGTGTTTAGAAGTTAAAGGGTTTGTTAGAAGTCCTATTAGTGTTAGATAATGCATGTTTATGGTAAGCCATGATTAGTAGAAAGTAGTAGTAATGACAACGATGTAGCAAGCAAGGTAGGCACAGTATTGATAAATAGCATTGTAATGCACACATTTGCACTCGCAGGCTACGTGTGCGAGGCGTACAACAACCCCGCTGACTTCTTCTTGGACATCATCAACGGAGACTCCACCGCCGTGGCGGCCATGAAAAATGTAAAGCCCGATGAAGACGAGGAAGACATTGGCCTCTCTGATTCCGGTACAAATGTATTTACGTGCATCATTGCGTTTCTCTACCTTGCGATATATGGCATGCCAGAAAAGACAAATCAAATATTGGCCTGCACACATTCTCAAAATCCAACATCCAACGTTTGTGAACACATAATTTATCCAATGATCATATTCAGAAATTACGGTAATTTAGGTTTTGTTTTTGTAATGCAGATATCAACAAGAATTGTCACCTGTTGGTTTGGGCAGGTATAGTTACACTGACAAAGGGTGGTATCATTAATGTTTTAATAATAATAATAATAATTCAATTTATATAGCGCCTTTCACCCTTAATAGTAGTTAGTAATGAGTAAGAATAAAATGTAGTAAATTAATGGTAAATAGGGAATTACAAAAAATGCTATTTAGTTGAATGTTTAATTTACAGTCCCCACAACGGACACAGAGTGGGTAGTTCCTGAACTGGGTTGAAGTGATCTCTGGCTTTAGCCGGCTTGAGCCACATGTCACATTGAAAGGAGAATCCTGCACACTGTGAAAACCTCACCACACTCCTCCAAAGGTTAAATGGTTTGATACGGTTCACGGGTGTTCCGTGTGTATATTCTGTTAGCAATTTGAAAATCATGTTTCGTGACATACTGACTTTTTATCCACATGACTTGAATGCCCTCATGAAAGAACATGCAGTTATAGCTCACTGAAACGAAATGCTTTGTTACTCAAATGCAAACCCTCCTCAAGGTTTGCTTGAGTTACTTAGTAGCGTGACTTTTGTACAGTGAATGGTTGTGAACTGCATATAAACCTTTCATACCAAGCACTGTTATCGGTGCTGTGAAGTGCAAACATCTGTTATGGCTTAACACAAAGATTATTGGCGATTGTTCCCAAGCAACCAACCTTTAAATGTGTCTTCTCAATTTACCATTGTTTGGTAAGAGAAAATTCTATCTTGGAGGGCTTGTTGATATGTCAAGTATTGATGTATCTGATTTGGTGCATTCGCTGTAGTTTATCACTTTGGTGTGTGCAATTAAAATGGATATAAATGCACATGCAATAGGTAAAACTAAACCTCAAGCCTTGAAATTGCTTGCTGACACCACTGCTTGTGGAAGGGTCTCCACTAGAGGTAGCCCTAGGATGCAGCTCTTTGTGGGAATTTTCGCCGATTTGTCTACGTTGGCTAGCTGTTGCACGTTGCCGCACTACACGCCACCTGCTGATGGGATAAACGTTGCATACCTATTTATACTGTTGAGTGAATTTATGAAACCCACATTATCGTTTCTACAGCCGCTCTGGGTTGTCGAACTGGTGACTTTTGGGTTGTGATTCCTTTGTGCTAACCCAAGAAACCATGGCAGCATCTCTCCATTCTCAATGCCAACTGCTTAGATGAGTGGTGGCACTCACTGTCGTTTGTCTTAGTTACAGATAGTACAGTACATCTCTCCAATGTGCGTGTCCCTTGTGCACCCTCCATACCACAGATGAGGAAGAGGTTGTGGAGCAGACGGACAATAGGCCCATCGCAGAGAGGCTACAGGAGTCGTACCAAAACTCGGACATCTTTAAGACCAACGATGAGGAATTGCGTAAGATCATGGCGTCCTTAGGCTCCAAGAGTGCAAACGTCATCAAAGTACGCAGCGTGACCTACGCCACCTCATTTTTTCACCAACTCCGCTGGGTCACCAAACGCTCTGTGACCAACCTCGTGAGGAACCCACAAGTCTCCATCGCACAGGTACAATTTTTCTGTGGCCATGTGACCTATTAAATCGGCACGGTGTATGTGATTGTGGTAGTGTCTGAATTGCTTTATTATTAGGAACTTGGCTTATGAAAAACCAGCTAAATTGATCACAGCATTTCCCAAAGTATTGTAACGGCTGCCTGTCTGTTTCCATCATGATAATGAAATAATTCGGAATAAAAGGACTTGTTGGAATGTATTACATAAGCCATGCATTTGCATGATATATTCCATCTTATGAAATCATCCTCTTGACAGCTTGAGAGACTCTGGTTGTTGGTGTCCTTTGCAAAGTATATATTTTTTAAATAAGGGGTTGGATTTCACTTGTTTCATACCTTGTTTGCTGTGTCCTTGTGTCATTCAGTGATGTTGCTTTTTCCCATTTATTTGTATGGAATCACAGATGATGGTCACTTTGGTGTTGGGCCTGATTGTTGGAGCCATATTCTTCGGTGTTCAACTGAATGCAACTGGCATCCAGAACAGGTATTGAGCTCAACACTTTCTGTGTATTAAGTGTAACAGTAATGGGCAAAAAATACTTTATAACAAAACTTCTAATGCACGCAGTTTTGTATTGAGAGAGAGAATGGCTCAGACGTGTGAGTAATGACAGACAAGCTGAAAAGGCAGCCAGGCAGTGAGCTGGAACCAACAATTATCCTTTATATATGATTAAGATGTTTTAAGCCAATTAATGAGCGTTTATACGTGCGGGTGGAAATCGCAGCAACCGGAGGGCACTCTCTGTTCCGTGATCGAACAAATAGAGATTAATGCACACTTGCTCTCCCGCCTCTTGACAAGCCAGAATATGGCACCTGGATGCCTACGGGAAATTAGTTTTGCAACAATTGTGTTTTGTAACAATTCTCGCCTGCACAGTGCTGTATTACAGGCGTGCATCACCACCGTCCAGCTTCACCTGGAATGTGTAAAAAGCACTTTTCCTATTGCATGAGAATGACCCATCATTGTTTGTACTGTATACATTGTCATCTCTCTCAGGGTCGGATCTCTCTTTTTCATCACCACGAACCAGTGCTTCTCCAGCGTGTCTGCAATTGAGCTCTTCATTCGGGAGAAGAAGATATTCACGTAAGTTTCGGAGCAATTGTCATCGTGCTTTTAACAAAAGTAAATAGTTATTTTCCGGACATATCTGGAAAACTGCCTATCATGTTTTCCAGTGGCAGTTATTGAAGGTCAAGCAAAATGAAAATGATAAGATAAAGTCGTGAATGAAAGCAGGGTAGAGTACTTGTCATTCATTCTCATTCAGTTAATGTTCTTTGTTAAGATGCACGTCTTTAAAATCTGCCAATATGTAGCTGCATTTACCCATTTTCCCACGTATTGGAATTTACTTATCTTACAACACGAATTCAGAACCTCACGGGCCATTCTGTAATACACACATGGCTGGCTATCCCGAAACAACAGCTAAATTGCAGAGCAATTCTCAAGCTATGGAGAACAATTCTCAATATTCATATTAATTTCCACACATATTGTTGAATTGGCACAAATGTACGAATAGAGTGATGCAACAACACTACAATGCTGGAAGTGTTGGTTAACACGTGTTGATGTTCATTGCCATTTATTCACAGGCATGAGTTCATCAGTGGGTACTACCGAGTGTCTGCGTACTTTTTGGCCAAAGTCATGTCTGACCTCATACCTATGCGGACGGTCCCTGCAGTCGTCTTTTCCATCGTGACCTACTGGATGATTGGCAAGTCAAACTATCACTGTCTTAACACACCACGTTTATATTCACCATTTTTACAGATGGCTTAAGGGGAAATGTGCTCCTGTAAAACGCATGATGCACTATAGCAGTGGTTCCTAAGTTATCATACATAGTACACTTTGCCCCCAGAGTCAGTCAGTTTTTATTTAAGCTGGAAGGAACCGTTGAGTTATGTAGTTATTTTTAACGGTTGTCCAGCTGGGAAGGGTAAGCAAGTTAGTAGATAACGTGGGCTATACCCAGGATGGGACGCCAGTCCATCACAGGGCACCGGGGGCAATTTGGTCATGCAAATTAACCTAGGCAGCATGCCTTTCGGCTGTGGGAGGAAACCGGAGTACACGTAAAAAACCTACACTAACACAGGGAAAACGTACAAACTCAACACAGAAAGGTGCCTAAGCTGAGAATCGAACCCGGGTCCTTCTTGCTGTGAGGTGGCAGCGCTACTCACTGCGCCACCGTGCCACCCAGTGGTATCAACATCTACCAGTATGCTGCTGCTGTAGTATGAAACTCCCTCCCACTGGTCTTCCATATTGTCAGTGCTCTTGCACACGTCCAAGTTTAAGACTTTCCTGTTAAACTCTATTTTAAGAATTTTCAGATGCATTATATAAATGCGTGCATATCGTCAATCCATCTTGTATTGCAAGTATGACAATTGCATTTCGTAATTGAGAGCTACCAAAGAGCACATTATTAACTCGGACGAAGTGGACAAATAAGAGAATAGTCTCACATTTTCAGTCTTGTTTAGTCTTGTTTGATGTGTGTATCGTCTATCCTTCCCATTCATATGCATTAACTGTATCGGTGCCTTGACATTCTGCATGAGACACGGCTTAGGTAATAAATTATGATACTTGTGACGTTAGTGGTCACTCGGAGGTCTCATACTGTCTGGTTGCCGGGGACAGGTTTCCAGGCGGTTGCTGGGCATTTCTTCTTCTTCATGCTCACAATAGTGCTCGTGGCTTACACCGCCACCTCCATGGCCCTGGCGATCAGTGCTGGGCAGAGCGTCGTGGCCGTAGCAAACCTCCTCATCACCATCTCCTTCGTCTTCATGATCGTAAGTGATCCACGTTGAGTTTATGCTCTTGTTTCTGAATACTGTTTACAAGAGCGGAGGCATCGTCAGGCATGGAAAAACGCCTGATGATGCCTCCAACGTGGAAGGCAAAACGTCGCAAAGGAGAGAGAATGAACAGCTATGGAAAGCAATTCTCATACATCGAGCCGTGAAGACCTACATCGATACATGTTTATTGATGTTTTCCTCCCCGTCCTTTAGCAATAATTACCTTTCCTACTACTGTTGCTACTTCTAGCATTAATACAAGTTAAAGTGTGGTCGTTGCTGGCAATTTACCTCTATAGGTCATGCACAATTAGGGAGTAAGGTATTTAGAAAGTCTGTCATTGGGACAAGTGAACCTGGTGCTTCACGATCTTCTTTTTTGTGATTCTTCGAAGCACGATAGTCAGCTTCTGGACATCGTTGTCTTTCAGCTCGGCTTCGAAGTGTTTGGTAGAATTTGCAGGCAATACCAAGTATTACCTGACAGGGATCGCGACGTGATCCCTGTTAAACTGAGCTGTGTTTCTCTTTTGGTTAGATTTTCTCGGGCCTGCTGGTGAACCTGCCAAGCGTCATGGGCTGGCTCAACTGGCTTAAGTACTTCAGCATTCCCAGATATGGACTCACGGTAAGTGTGCGTGCCCCTCACATTTGCCTCAGGCCTCACTTCATTTCAGCATGTTGCGAATTTAATATTCCATGTTTTTCAATACCTTCAAACTCATAGAGCACGAACTATAGTGTGTCATTCTGTAGTGTAAACATTTGGGAATTATAGACCCATGGCTAGTGATTTATAGCAATAAATAAATCTGTTTTATAAACTGAGACTGCGAAACAAATCGATTTAATGCATGGAGCCCTAGTTATAACACGACGAGTCATGTCACTGACCGTAATGTGAACTGATTTATCCCAGCATGCTTTATTCTGTAGACACGATTGAACACGTACATTGCAAAAGGGAAAAGCGGTGGGCTCAATTGAAAGGCCACTTTTGGAGAGAATAGTTTAAAGGCAGTCTGACGTAAACAACTGTTACACACTGTGATTTAAAGGGTTTTGCACTATGCAGACCTGACGAGAGAGAGGGATAGGGCAAAACTGTAACGGACGAGAAATGTTGTTTGTAATTTACCTGATAAGTAGGTGAGGAAATATAGCTTTGGTGAAAATTATGCAACAATATCTTCCGAATTTAGTTTCAAAATGTATTAATCAATCTGATGAATGAAAGCTATATTATAAGCAAAGAACAGACTATGTGATGATTAGTGACTACAAGTTCAATATGGTGACAGGATACAGGAAGGGTCCACAGCTAACGATATGGTCCTGAATGCATGTTTAAAGCTCAAGTGTGTTACTGTGGCCTGCAGGCACTGCAAGTGAACGAGTTTCGGGGCCTGCAGTTTTGTGGTAGCAACTACAACTCCACCCCGTTCACTTGTAACACGACTACAAGCACTGGAATCACGTAAGGCCTTGCTGCCCCTAAAGAGGCTGAAAAGGGGACTGCTGTTTGCTATTCAATTGTCTTTACCATTTACGTGCACATGCTGTTGTAATTAGACCAACATTTTTGTATCATGTTGTCTACTTCCACATATTTTTTGTAGACATTTAAAAAACTACATTCTTTTATGTTTACAATAAATTGTACATCACTTTTATTCAGTTTTGAATTAAACTACTTTGAGACAGAGATGTTTAATTGCCTGCAGGATGGAGTGGTGGCATAGTGGTTAGTGCACTACTCTATAAACTTGTCATCCCGAGTTCAATTCCTGGTTATAGCTAACTCGAGTGGCTTGTGATCTCTGAACCGGTCTTGGCTCTTCCAACCTCGTTACAACCTATATCGAGCAGTCTGCTGACCGACACAGCATGGAGAGATCTTCATTCAGCAGTTGATTGATAAAGAGCTAACTACTGTTTATTATTTTCAATTAATCGTTGATTTTCTAAGCTGTTCTTTCAGGAAGCTGTGTCGACCGCTGTTTCTCTCTCCCCTTCTCTATTTTATTTAATTGTCTATACATACATACTCAGGACATACTGATTGTTATTGGCTACATACTAAATTTAACATTTTTGACTATAGTTTGAAAATGTTAGGCCATTGGGTCTGTCCATGTGTATGTCCGTCTGGCTGCCTTCAGTGGAGGCATGAAGATGACTTGTGAAGATGGTCCAATGTTGACAAATTGTTAGTATAGAGATGTGTTGCTATTAGTAACTTCTCCTACAGCAGATGGGGATATTTTATATAAGGATTATCTAAAGGTTGCAAACAATATCCAGCGATAATAGGTATTCCTTCTTTGCAAGTGCGATTACATCACCCGTCATGTGCACACCACCAGTCACAATGACGTTATTTCACGTAACAGCATTGTTATCGCTAAATACTTACGAGGGCAAACGTATATTGCAAAGCATTAGAGAACCCATGCATATGCATAATTTTCATCCAAAATAATATTTGTTAGATATTCCATAACAATAATTGAAAAGCAGTTTGGCTGCTTGGCTGCATCCACTTCGAGGTTTTCACTCATTGCTGTCTTTCTCTTACAGCTGCAATGGTGAGGAATACCTATGCCGGCAAGGATTGGGAACAAGTGACTGGGACATGTGGGAGAACCTTGTAGCACTGGGCTGCATGACCATCATCTTTCTCACAATCACTTACTTCAAGCTGCGCTTCATGAAGAAATTAACCTAAACACTGCTTGGTTAAAAAAAAAGCTTTCACGTAACCTTTATATTCACCAGTCATGGGCATTGGTACTTTGAATTGGATGTTGTACATCAGTCAAATAAGATTGTAAACATGTTTTTACTAAAAACGTCTCTGCTACACCTTGTGTTATCAAAGCACAGCTAGTGTGTTTAAAACTAGTGTTCATGTGCATTTTCCTTGTAATATAGTTTAACATTGTATGCAGTGATATTTAGATAACATGTCCCTGTCAATTAAGACTGTTTGATGAGGCAGCAAACCTTTGGTCTTATATATTGACATCGCAGCATTTATCTTGATTTCATCACTACCTAGACGCGACAATATTCACGCTCCGAAAACTATGGACATTTTGTTCTACGATCAATGTAACTCATTAGCCTAGCAGGTTATCCATCTTCGTCATTTGCATTTATTTAAGAAGATGTATGTGGCATGAATTTCCGGCTCCCTGACACCATAGTATGAGCGAGCCATGTCTTGTAAGTTCGTGTTGTACACTCGATTGGGACGTAAGTTGCCAAATACAGTACCGATGAATGTGTTTATACCCTCATTTTCTCAGGTGATATGAAGAAAATAGATGAAAACCAGTTATACTTCAATGGGAGATAAAGAATGTGAAATATGCTTCTGCTATTTATAGCAATCTGTATATGTGAAACGTGGTTGAGCATTGGTGGAGTGGTCCACACCCTGTGATGTGCATCTGGTGATATACGTTTGATTCCCGGCCACAGCCGACGTCCTGGGTGCCCCCTTCACCAACCTGGACTGACGAGCATGGTAAAATATGGTTATAAACAGTTCCTGTGACCAAGGCATGCGGAGGCCTTAATCCAGTAGTCAATTGACAAAGGTCTTGGAATGTATTTAACAGAACTTCGATTTGTACGGAAAATACCCATTTATATGTGTCATGGGCCTTGGTAATGAAATTGTGGCATTGTAAAAAAAATGTCCATTTGTTCCAGTCGTGCAGTCTGGTTCAATGATAGCGGCAGATACTCAAACCAGTGTGATTGTATTTGCCTGACATCAGCACGACACTTGACAGAGAACTGCATCATAAGATGTTCAAAAATACTGGGTTTATACTTTTCTGTCAGCCTATGTTTCTGGATTTCATTAATTGGTTGTAAAATATAGTAAGAAAAAAACCTTGCTAAATAGTCTTGTACATTGGGTAATTATGTACAAATTGATATATAAAGATTATGGTAACCCAAGATTAAGCTTATTCATCCATCCATCCATTTTCTAAACCGCTTGTCCTGGTGAGGGTCGCGGTTAAGCTTATTCAATACTGTTGAAATATAATTGTGGGTGTATTTCTATTAAAGGACGGTTAGCACGCGACTTGCAATTCATAAGTCGCAAGTTGGCCTGGCAGTTCGAAACAATAATATCCTTCTTAAGTTATTTCCCCTCTGTTATAATAATAATAGCATTTATATAGCGCCTTTCACCCGAGGGTCACACAGCGCTGCACAAAGCTGCGGAGAGAACGACATGTCAACAACGACAGAGCACGGAAAATCAGCAACAATTTTTTTTTGGGTTCACAGCATAAAATAGGACCACCACTGCTCATTGATTGGCTTGTGTGTGGTAGGGTAAAGTGCAGGTGCTCCAAGATATCTGGCCAGTGTGGAAGAGTAGGTCAAATATATTTTAGAAGAGCCATCAAGCTTCCTCTAGGTGAGGCCCTGCTGCCAGTCGTGTTGTGAGGAATGCATTACAGTGAAGCACGTTCATCTTATTCGTTTATTAATAAACATGCTTGAGAAGAAGATGAGTGTTAACAAACTCACTTGTGGGGTGGGGTCACTTTATATTTCACCCGAAGGGTTAATTGCCCACCTTGCAGGGTCTATAATGGATGTACAAGCCATTATCTCTAAATTATTATTTTTACGTTTTATTGTAGCCGATCTTAATCAGCCAATAGTAAAGGAAGCTTAACAGCCTTCATATGGCGATTGTGTTGAAGGATTCACAGCCATGTATGCCAACAGCAGTGATGCTTTCACTGTCTGCAGTGCCCTTACTGGGAAGTCTGCATGCCATATTGCAAGGCAGTCACAGGCAAGACACTGGTGATCGCAACTGTTTTTAGGGAAAAAAAGCCAGCGCTCTGCATTGTGCAAGCTGTAAACTGTATTTATACCCTTGCACACTGCTCACAGTAATTTTTTGAAGTTGAGGCACGGATTTGTTTGCTCCTCTTAACGTTGTTAGTGCAAAATTCAATCTCAGATGTTGTTTATGTAGCAGTTTGTTTTTATCTTTAACCTTGTGGTTGTAGCCAAGTGCACTTTTTCCCTCATGAGGCCTGAATATATGCTTTTAGGTTCTTGCTGGCGTTTCTTGAGTTATTATTCCTGTGTCCTCAAGGGGTTTCATCCATCCATTATCAGAAACCGCTGAATCCTATACATGGTTGCAGTGACCCGGAGCCTATCCAGGCAGACACAGGATACAAGGCAGGGCTATACCTAGGATGGGACGCCAGTCCATCACAGGGCACCAGGGGCAATTTAGTCCGCAGGCCAATTGACCTATGCAGCAGCATGGCTTTGAACTGTGGGAGAAAACTGGAGTGCCCGGCAAAACCCACGTGGACACAGGGGAACATGCACCGTCCACACAAAAAGGAACCAGAATTCGAACCTGGGACATTCCTGATGTGAAGCGTCACCGTGCCGCCCCGGGTCACAAAGTGTCATATTATGAGATATAGGAGGGTTGCAGACATTTTATTTGTAAACATGAAAAAAATGATTAATTTAAGTTCATGAAAATTGTTGACATGTATATTTAGTTTGAATAAGTTGTATATTCTGCCTCATTTGAAAGGATAATCAGCTCTTGTGATGCCAATAATAGAGTGGTGGTAACTCACGTTTGACATTAAATGTTATCACAAGGAAGTTGAGGTTGCTCTATTTAAGTTTGCACTGGGTTGTGATTTAAGCCATACTGTGCATCGAAATAACTGATTTATTAAATAAACCATTTAACCGATTTTGGGTTTCCATTGTTTGGTATTTGTTTTCTTAAAACAATTTTAAATTCTAAAGCATCTTAATTTACAGCCACATCAAGGTGGGGAACAAAAGCAGGCCATATGAAAAGCGGAAAATGTGACATTGGGGAAGTTACTCCATGTACTATTCTGCCTTTTCCTTGCCAATAAATTGGGAAAGGCACACTAAGTTGATTAGGGGGCATATTGTGATTGGCAGAAATAAAGGTGCTCATTGCTACTACTGCTAGGCTATTACAATATCTAACCTGGAATTGGGAATCAAAATGTAAAAACAAATGCCTAATTGAATTGTTGAATATTGTTTTTTTCTATGGAATCACCACAAATCCCTTTAATTTGAAAGGAGCTGCAGACAACCATTCAAATGTGGATTCTAAGGATCAATTTCTAGACTGCCAAATAATCTATTCGTGGCACTGGTAAAATAATAAGTGGCTTGATGCTGGAAGTAGTTTATCGTTAACACACGTATAAACAGCAATGCGATACAACTGTACACTAGTTAAAATAACCAGTCTTCATTTCCAGCCATTCTGTCTGATGATAACAGTACCTTAACTGATCAAACAGTATTGTTGACAATTTATGGACAGGTTGTAAAAATGTTTATTATACAATATACAGTATTTAAAAAATCCAGACCAACAATGCTGCTGAACATCATGTACAATGCAGCACTATCAATATATGCACTGCCCGAGCAGATACCAGGTGAACTGGTACATGGAACTGTATAGAAGTGTATCGCCATACAGATGTATTATGTTCATTTCATGAACACCAATTGTAAATCTACTGTTGAGTGATGCCTGCTTGCATCATGATGGGCAAGCTCGTCAATGTAGGTTGGTCGGGGGGTGGGAGGTACATCCTGTACTTAATCAGTTATCATGTTCAGTCAGTTGTTATACAAGCTGGAAAGAACCATTCAGCTATAGGTCTTTTTAAAAGTTGTCCAGTGAACTTTCCGTTGCTGTTAACCATGGCTAGGCATCAAACTCGGGTGCCCGAAGTTCAGTGCAGTGCACTAGCCAACTATTCCACTGCTACATCAGTATATAACACTGCTTTAAAATGCAATAACAAAAAATGAAGCAAACTTACCCCACCACTCCAAATCATATCCTAGACAGCTCTAACGTGACAACCAGCAAAGGTTGAACTGGATACATCTCACAATTATTTACAAATAACCCATTTCAAAGTGGTGTAAAGGCAAAAAGGGCCGATGAAAAAGGTTAATGTACCACAATAAACTCGCCTCGTTTAAAGGTAAACCTAAAATAGCAATCTTTACCATAAACAGACTTGAGACAAGTTAAATCATTTTTTTTAAAACTATGCAATTACCATATTTGTTGTATTCTGTTGCATAAGTTTACAGTTACAATTTATGATACAATTCATTTGAATAAGGCAGAGTACCAGGGTTTTAATACTAATATTTTTTCAGGGCTTAATCACTATTTCAAGCAAACATTGTTAGAGCTTAATATTTCAAAGAATAGACTGCAATTTGACTTCTCATGAGTTAATTGGTTAGCCTGATGATTACATTTGAGAAAACGTAACTATGATGTAGATTATAGAACTGATGAGCTACATCATAGTTACGTGGTATACGTAATGTGTTACTTTTTCCATATATTCCAAATAAACTATCATTTATGAAGTCATGTTTTTTTCAAGATCAATTACTTAGTGCAGTGCATTTAATTTGGATCGTAATGGTGCTGATCAGCATGGGCCTTGTGTGTTCATGCCCAGCGCCCACCAGACATAACTCTAGGGAGGAACGTGGCATGTGTCTGAATCTTGACGTACTTTCTCCATGCGCCTAACGAGATCACCACAGCCGTTGCGTTGTCATCAGAGCCGTACTGCAGCGCCTGCAAAGAGAATGCCTCTCTTTAAGAACTGCCAACATCAACAAAAGCATGCTCAAAGGAAAGTTGTACTTGAGAGCTAGACATCTGAAGGACAAGTACAACCGTGTCAAACTCATTTTTGTAAAAGATCAAGAGCGTGTTTATGTTATTTATATCCAAGGGCATCAGTGGACAAAACTCACAACCTCCAACATATTCCATAACTTAGTCACAGAATTTCTATTGGCATCGAACACACATGTAAGTACACCAGGAAGTGTAATAACACTCGAGCCCCTTGGAGTAACCACAAACAAGGAATGGGGATAAACGGGGAAGGATTTATAGAAAAATGGGAGAATGCAGCGTTTTTACCAAGATCAAGTTGTATGAAAATCGGCTATTATAAACGTTGGCTCTGCAATTTAAAAGACTCAAAGTGTACTAGCACTTTTCAATTTAATGGAGAAGTTAAAAAACGATAACACTGGTGATAAGTAGTCACATTACTGTACGTGTGGGGATAATTATAGCTGCTTACCTAAAAAAAATACAGGATATGTATTTTTAGAACTGCACCACCTATCCCAATGCTAACAGACGATGCTTTTGTGATCTACTGCTATACAGTACCAAAATAGTTTGATCAGCAAATTTTAACCACTTACATAAATGTAATCTGGGGCATAATATATAATATTGCTCATTGAGAAATGTCTCAGAGCTATTCAACCACATAAAGCAATGTAATTTTAAAATTTCCAAGGCTACAACTGCAGAAAAAGATCACTCATTGTCCACAATTATAGAAAGTAGCCCTTCCATCAAAATTGGTCAATATATATATATTTTTTTTTCAAAATGATAAACAAACTGTTAATGTCCAGTCTCCTGCACGTACTGAATCCGTGATGATGTGGGCAGCCTCCTCGGGAGTGTGAGAACAGCTCACTGCATCGCAAACTTCTTGGTTGTTCATGATGAAGTTGATGCCGTCAGTGGTGAGCACCAAGAAGCTGTCACCATCATGGTTTAGCTGTAAAGACACTTTTACTTTCTAACCTCTGAATGATAGGAGAAACAAACTATACTTATCAACAAATGAAACCACGTAATTTAATGTTGATGAGATACTACAATTTTGACAAAGCAGTGCTAATAAAATGTACCACTTTTATAAGGCTTCAGCCACTTTAAAGCATAGTTAATCAACACTTCCATGCTGCCGAGATGGGTTGCCGTATGGTTATCCACATTGCGGGCCACCACAAGGTGGTTGAAAAGTGGATTAATAAATTATTGTAATGTTACAAGGACACATCAAAATACATTAAAACTATCTTTTCATATTTGACACAATCACTATCGCACTGAATTCACAACATGGGTTATTCTGATGCTTATATCCAATTGACCTGCAGTTGCTGTATCTCAGGGTCGGCAATTACTCCGTAGGCCTTGAGAGCAATGTCTCCGATGCTGCGCGTCATGGCCAGCGTGCCATTGATGCGAGAATGCCCAGTGGTGCTCCAGGTCACGAATCCTCCACAAGCCTTAACCCTGTAAAGTAACATGTTTATAATGTGTTTAAACAGACAGCTTTTATGCAGGAATATACAAAGTTATAAAATTGGGCTCCTTGTGCTCTGTTGTACACAGCAATAAATACCAAGGGAACAACCTGGCCAAATGCCTTCATCAGAAGTTACCATTCCACATCACAGTTAAAGGCCAGTGTGCCCCTATATTCAAATATTTGCAGTGCTAATGCTTATTGGCAGTCCTGGACCATTACAGGAAAGTCTATATTTATAATGAGCCAGTTTGTACATAAGAAACCCACTATTCACTGACTACCAAACACTTAAAATATCAATTCCCCAGAATATTGAGCCGCACAGTCAAAGCTTGCCCAGAATGTAAACAGTCAACCTTCCCAATATGAATCAGGTGGTCTGGCAAGGCACAACCAAATTCACGCCAGCAGTATCGAGTGTTGTGTGGGCAGCCTTTACCGAGCCCTCTCATCCTTGCGCTGGGCAGTATGATCCTCCGTCAGCCCCACGGCTTTACCACGGCGGCACAGTACGGCACGGCTGTCACCCACACTGCCCACCGCCAGCTCCTGGCCATCGCGCAGCAATGCTACTGTGGCCGTCGTGCCACTCTTCAGCAGCTCGGCTGAAGGACATAAGCGACGCAAGGTCAAAAGCTTCTCATGTTACAAACTGCCATCGCATTACTGTGGGGCCATGTGTGGACCAAGGAGAAGGTCCTAAGATGTAAAAACGTCGTGTTTTGACATTGCTATTCATTAACTCGTACACTATTACAGTTCGATACTTATAAACTTGGTCCTCATTTTATGGATGTTTATATCAACGCAATTTTTTGCAGGAGTACGTATTGTGAGGTGCAGTGTTTGTTACATTTCATAGAATTGTTGATGACAGAGGATTAGGTAAATATAGACATGAACTCTAAATATAATAGTACTTTTGTTTATAAACATCACATACACGATGTCAGAAAAAATATGATTTGCAGAATGATGTACACAAGATAAAATTGTGTTACGAACTGCAATCGTTTGTTTGCACACTACGTTTGTCTTCCAAGTTTGGTTCATAGGGGTTCAGTTAACAAGGCATACTGACTTGTCTGCACTAAGTCATGAGCGACTACTTAAGACTGCTAAATGACAACGAATAAAGTAATATAGACGGTTAGAGAAGAGCATAAGGACAACCACACTATTAGGACAGCGGCAGTATGTCCTTCTTAAATGAACCCCTGGTAGCGACGCCTTCCGGCAGTGCTTACTAAGCCCGGCTCAGGGCCCATTGTGAGAGCACAGATCTTCGGGGGAGCTTCCGAGCTGTCCCGTGGCACACAGCCCACAGGGCATCCGGCCGCACACAGCCCACAGGGCATCCGGCCGCAACAGCACTGCTTGAGCTCGCAGACTGTGCAAAGGACAGGGTTGCAAGAACAGGCACACAAGCCACATGCTGCCTAACACAGTGACATGCGTTATCATTTCACTTTAACAAGTGTAATGTGTTCAAATAAATAAAAATACGCAAAAGTATTGACCGAGTAGTTTGGTCATCGGCACACATTTATGGATGCCATTTGTTATGTTGTACAACGATTTAAGTACGGGTGAAATAAACTAACTGCATAGGGTATAACGTTGATATATTTGTGAATTATTTTGAAGGACAAACATTTAAGGTTCGAGTTTTTTTCTGAAACTGGAGGGGTTAAAGGTTGTAGTTGCTTGAAAATACATAAAAGGCCTAGATACATCATGAAATCTATGGGATTTCAATCAGACTGCACTGCATTCCCATTGAAGAATTTTTCCTAGATGAAGTACTTATTCAACAGGCAGAAAAAGCAATTGCAGGCAATACTACCCTTACATGAAACTCTAACCAATCCCCCGCGGTATTCGCGGGGGATTGGTTCCAGGACCCCCCGCGGATAACAAAATCCACGGATGCTTCAAGTCCCTTATATAAAACGGGGTAGTAGTTGCATATAACCTACGCACATCCTCCCGTATACTTTAAATTATCTCTAGATTACTTATAATACCTAATACAATGTACATGCTATGTAAATAGTTGTTATACCGTATTGTTTAGAGAATAATGACAAGAAAAAAAAGTCTGGACACGTTCGGTACAGACGCAACCATCAAAGGCCTAACTACATAGTACACGTGCGCGGGAGGCTACAGCAGGGCATGCCTACACATCCCTTCATTCGCGTGGATTTAGCGTAGTGTTCGGCACGCAACAAATTAAAGTTTTGCTTTTTGGAACTTTCTGGAATGTTTTGTTTTCGAATATTTTCGATCTGAGGTTGGTTGAATCCGCGGATGCGGAACCCGCGGATACGGAGAGCCGACTGTAATAGGAGCCCCCTACTCAATTGGGTGCAGCAACACCGAAACATCTTATAATTGACAGCCCTTAGCAAGATCGGGCCACATCAATCACACCAAAAATCACGAAGCGTATCTAGGCCTTATATGGTATTATCGCAATACTTAAAATGGGAAATGTACTGTAAAGATGATGTTTAATAACAATAAGTGCAAAAATTACTGATCAGCATTACTTCCAAGTAAAATATGACAAAGCAATGATTCATTAATGTACAATCGTACGGTAATCAATGTTTAACTAAACGCAAGCATTAGGAGACAACCCAAACCGTCTGTTACCAGAGGTCCAGGAACCTCGAATCAGGACTGTGCCCTGAGGCTGCTTCTCACAGCCACTCTGCAGTGAGCAAATGGGAAGCATGTTGTAGGCACACACACACACAGCCATAACAAACGTTCACAGTTTCACTATACGTTAACGCTAAATTGCTAGACCAGGGTCTGCGAGCTGTGTGCCACCCACATTTGTGAGTCATCTCGTTTGAAATATAGGGCTAAAGGAACCCATGTATTTGCGTCAATCACAATGTGGAAGACGGACAGCTCACATAGCCCTTCACAACGTTTCAACATTAATTAGGCACATGTGCTTCAGCATCAAGACATTTGGAGTCTGGGAAACTCAGAAGTCAATCTATTTATTGCAATTAATTCTGCTGTTGGAGAGATTTGATTGTATGTAATCAATATTAATGTAGTTGAAACTGGCATTACATCCTGTAGACTGTAGAGTATCATTTGCAAGATACTTTTGATGGTAAACAAAGCCGGGGTCTGAGAGAAACGGTATTTCGATCCTCTGTATGTCCTGTACATATGGTAGAGTTGACAAATAAAGTTGAATTGAATGGAGTTGATAAGCTATCTTTTTGCTCATGATCTTAAGCCAACACTAAGCAATTTTGTAAATAGCCTGTCAGCAATTGTTATGCTAATAGTTCACACTCCAGCGCTCAAGCAAACTAAACGTGTAACTGACCACTCAGGTTTCAGCATTCATCTTTGTTAATGTTAGTTTTGTTACAACATTAAAGTACAGTGCAGTACAGAAAGCAATGCATTTTGTAAATGAAGTAGATGCTTGGAATGCAATAGCTTAGACACGTTTGTAGTTTACCATGACTAGATATAAAATCAGTTATATTAAAAGAAACAATGTTACAATTTATTTGAAATATATATTTTTTTGAAAGGGTACAGTGTTCACATAGATTTTAAACAAAAAATAAAAAAATTGCATAACACTATTGTTTTGCAAGTACCAGCAAATATATGCAACATCGTTGGTTCCAAAAACTCAACCCTAAAGTGATAAAGGGATGTTACACATCTGCCACAATAAGTCAAGGTGCTAGAACACCCACCTTCTTGGGAAAGGTTCACATGCTGTGCGAACTCCCAGTCAACCGCCAGAAAGGACTTGGACAAAACCAGCTCTAGGTTTTCCTCCTGCTGCAGGTACTTCCTTTGGGGAGGTAATGGGAAACAGGATAATGCCATATTTAGATGCACATGTACAGTATCGAGATACATATGCACACACAGTTGGCACCCAATTAAAGTGCCTGTGTAGCATAACATTGGATACACTTGTAAGCAAAACTATTCGTCAAATGCCGTATGCCATAATTGGTATATTACTTGTACTGTCAACGGTTATTAAATTCCTACAGTGGAGTCCATAACTCAAATACCACGCTTCATTGCATTTGTTAGACTGCCAGATGGGTTCTTTCCACATGGTGGCACCATTGGCACTTCTTGCATGCCAACACTCGCCAATATGGACCTTTCCACTTACCCTCTCATTCCATTTTTAGTTGCTTGACTAACGACAAGCAGACACACAAATGTAAGAAATGTGCACTACAGCGTTCGGCATTTGAAAGCCTACCCACTGTGCCCCTATAATTGGCACACTGATCAGCAGTTTGGGACACCTCATGTAAAATGACCTTACCATGAATAGCTATAAAGCTGTCAACCAGTAAACTCTATAAATATGGATGTGGGCTCTGCAGGCCTCGCGATAAAAAAAAAACCCATGTTTTCTCGCTACTCACCGGAGGTGTCTGGTCATGTATTTGCTGCAGAAATTGGCAGCTGCGGGGCCTCCATGCCCGTCAAACACAGCAAGGCAGAGCACGTTGTTGGAGACCTCTGACACGGTGTAGCGGTCCTCGTTGGTTGATCGTACGCCTGTCTGGCTGATGCAACCCACGTTGCTCAAGTGTGGTTGGTACCTCGACTGCAAAAAAGCCATCCAGCAGACAAGTCTATTTTTGCACTTCATCAGGTCCACTTGTTTGTAAGCGGTGCACAATCACCATGCGGTTTAATGACACATTGGCAATTTACACCCTGACCATTTAAATGCAACAACCGTAAACATTCATAAATAATAAAACGTCCATTAATAATAATTTTACATTTCATAATGCGCACATATTCATTCACTGTGAACTCATACGACGAGAGAACGACTCAGAGGCACGAGGAAAGTGCAGAGAGGTGGAGGAGGCAGCCTCATAAAAGTGTCTTCAAAATTGCATCAAAGAACAGCATGAAAAAGCACTGGACCTTGCAAACATGCATTCTATATATCGATATAAAAACTTTAAACATTTTGCCAGAGAACACTATAAGCACAAACCTAACTTAAGCAAACAACTTTACTGCACAAATGTACCTTTTCAGGCATGATTCCTGCAGATGGCAGAATAACCTCATCCCCAATGTTCCACGCACCAAAATTGTCCCACATAGCCTTCTTTGATGAAGTGAAGTGTAAACGCAGAGGAAAATCATGTCTTGCTTTCTTGCCCTTTTCCACTTTCAGCAGTAATTTCTTGGCTGGTACCCTGCCGTACTTGCAGAGGTTTAAAACGACGAACTGAGCGGACATATCCTTTGGCTTTCGAAGGTGATGGGGCAATGCAGATGCTGTCAAGTATATGTTCTGGTTGTGTTTTGGTTGGAGCCCAGCGCAGCGGAGTCTCCCTCCCAGTCGCTGGTCCTGCTGAGATCAACTTGCCTTTTAAAGTAAACATACGGTATGCAACACAACAAATAGTGCCGGCATTCATGTTGGGGCTGCCCACTTTTTAGAGAGTGGTGGCAAACATGGGGGACGGAGGGAAGCATGTTCAGCCTCCCCCCCAGCATATTCTCAACACCCCTGAAGCCAATATTAGGACTTGGATTCTCTGACCCAGGACTAAAAATACTTTTAACCGACATGGTGTAGCAATTACAAAACAGTGGCCATACCAGAAGTACTGTATAAACAGAATACCTTTTGAATGCAATACTATATCACGAATTGTCATGAACTTGTACGCATGTATTAAATAAAGCATTTATAGTAAATAACACGACAGGAGGGGGTCCATCATATATATCTGTCTCTGAACACAACGAAATATGGAAAAGTATTTTACACGCCGCAATGGCCTCACGGCCTTATGGGCGTGTATAACTGCAGCAGCAGCACTAACCCTCTACAGTAATAATCATAATGTATTACATTTATATACAAGCAAACTTTACTGTTTTCGACATCCAATGTCTCATCAGCAGTCAGGTTTGCGTGAATCAACCCAGAAATTCTGAAATCAGCCCTGCTTTAACCAAAGCCGTGTAAACAATACTTTAACTTGAAGTGACATATCGATGCAGCGACGTATTATTTCCATATTTATGTCGTAGTATAGTGTTGTAGTTAAACTGCATTGCACAAAGACACAGCCGCTGATCCCAAAAAAATATAAAGGCGTTGTTAAATATTTAAAATGTGCCACCTTACCCACAGATGTTGGGTCGTATCACGCCTCTGCCAACCCGCCAGTCCGTGTTCAGGATGATGCAATTCTGAGATTATAAGGAAAGTAGCATCCGTGTCAGTGGGAGGAGGTTTACACTTGGCCAGCCCAGCTCCACCCACGCCTGCTGCTCGCCATGCATGGAGAGGGTTGCAATCAATCGGAAGTCCTGTACAGCAGCACCCTAAAAGCATGCACTTAGTCAATGTCATCGGGTTGCACGTCACATACACTAATCTCGCATACACATGGCAAGCGAAGATGTGACTGGCATTTGAGTTCTTTTGATGTTATGCGGATCGCCGTTTAATAATACTAATGATACTATCATTTTATATAGCGCCTTTCACCCGAGGGTCTCAAAGCGCTGCACAAGGGCCGCGAAAGAGAACGGCATGTCAACAATGAAAAATAAATAAATAAAAACCAGTTGCCCGACCAGATTTATAAGTCAATGCGGGCTACGAACTTTCAGTGTATTCGAAGCAGCCTTAATAATGTAATTTTCGTTGCTTTGGTTTTTATTTGCTGGTTTTTTTTTCCTGTCGTTGTTGACATGCTGTTCTCTCCGATGCCCTTGTGCAGAGCTTGGTGACCCTCGGGTGAAAGGCGATCTATAAAATGCTATTATTATTACGTCAATACAGCCAACAACAAATAACAATAATATTGCACAACCAACGTTAGGCGTTTGACGGTCGTAAACGAAGCACCACTCAGTGTACAGCAACGCGGGGACTCGTCACACTGGGGTTACACGCTGTTTACGTGCATCTATCAAAGCCTTGCGTGGAATATAGCTTACAGCAAGCAGTGACTTTGTAGCCGTCAGAGGAAAATACAGTAAGAAGTAGAGAAGCAGTCTTCCCCTGTGGTCAGGCATTGCTGGCATGTGGCCACACGCCCATCGCCTGCAGCAATCGGACCACATGCCCCCTCGCCCGACAACCCAGCAGACTTGCGTCTCAAATCGACATCTGCTTCTCCACAGAAGTTCCCCTACACACAAGCATTCTTCCCAGGCTGCAGAGATAGTACGTCACGAAGCGTAACGCTACATCTCTCAGAGTTCTTGAATTATTACAATGATTTGTTAAGTGAGTTACGAATTCATTTCATGCGATTGAAAGACTTTGTTGTCGCAGATGTGAAAAAAAATATTCGTAGGATTTTACGGTCAATATGATTCAAATTGGTTTGTTTGGGATTAAGGCGTGTCAAGATGTGTCGTAAACCCTCCTCCACCCGACACAACCAATTGATGTCACGCGAATCAAACGTGCCCAAAGTATTCCTGCTTCAGCAACACCAACGGTGTGATTGTTGGAGTTTAATGTCAAAATAGTTCAATGGGTAACGATGTTCCAATGGAGATTACATCCAGCATCATCGGGTTAACAGATCGCCCTATCCAATTACAACGATGGGACGGGTTTAACAATCATCGGGATTTGAATGTGTAGCGCCCTGTGATAGACTGGCGTCCCATCAGGGGTATAGCCCTGCCTTGCGCCCCGTGTCTGCCGGAATAGGCTCCGGCTCACCACGACCCTGTACACTGGATTAAGCAGTCTCTGACAATGCATGGATAGATGAATGTGGAGCAATTTGGTAAACGCCAATAGATATAGCCTGGTAGTAAAAGATGTTTAATATTACATCAGAAAATACCAAGCAAGCTTGCAAGCTCTGCATGATGGATTCCTGCGATAAAACAAACATTCGAACTAACCTACGCAAACTATATAAAAATCACAAGCTAACACAAAGAATCTACAGCATTAGATTGTGGGTCGCGAGGTCCGGAGTTTTGGGAAACTGGCCCCGTAAGCAGTTAGGACTCAATGCTATGGACCCAGTGACCCGAGTAAGTAATGTGATCAGCCCTGGGCCGACTAGGAGTGAAATATGAGCTTCCAAACAAACCCCCATGAAAGACGTGACATGTAAGGGGTATTCACCCGTCAGCATATTGACAATGGAGTCGAGTAGTCATTTTAATAAAATGCAACCTATAAAACGTGGGGTTGAAACTGCTTAACCAGACGATTGAGATAAATCAATGGGACAGAAAAAAACGTCGGCGGAGCTCTGGAATTAACACATCGGGACACTGATATATATATGTTTATTATTACAGCAGAAAAATACCCAGTGAGCTTGAAAGCTCTATACGGGATTCTTGTGACACAACAAACATGCACAAAGACACACCGATTTAAAACGGAGACCTTGAATACAATCTAAAACTCAAAACTATACAACTGGGTACAAACTTGGCCTAACGTTGGGCCAAGGCAGCATGATCTATTGCAATGATGACCCTCGTATTCGCCTAGAATAGCCCCTGTCGGAAGCTGCTGCCAAGTTGTGGCAGTAGGGGGCGACGGTGGCTATGCGGAGACAATTGAGTACTGTATCTTGGAACGGGCAATACAGTAATGTATAGCAACAACACACCTTTCTGTGCGGAGTTTGCATGTTCTCCCATTAACCACGACTACGATCGCCTTTCTTTACCTGGCGATAGCCTCCGTTTCAGATGACAGATCTGATTGTAATACATAGCAATTACAAACGTGACAATCGGCTTCCCCAGCACCGTGCCAGATGTGCTATCTATCAACCTCAGGTTAATATTACTATGTTTAGTCATAAGGTAAACGTTGTAAGTATAGTTCTCAGTATAGCTGGACATGAAGCGGTCTACTATGTATACTGTAGTAACGAAACGTTATAAAAGTCATTGACCCACATCAACATTAAACGCAAGGCGGGAAAATAAAACAATTAAATAAAAGGCCCCACATACATATCGTAAACAAAACACGCAGGGCGATCTGAAACACGAAAATGTCCACAGAAAATTCCAGCCAAGTGTGTAAAGAAAACAACCTCGCTTGACTTAATTGGCAATGTAACAGCGCTCTAAATATCAACACACGCGAGAGGAAAATCCTCACTAGGTGTCCTCACGCGACCCGCATACACGGGCAATCATTCAATGGGCACGGAGCCCACAGTGGAGGAACGTGATCTCGAATGTGCACCGCAGCGATGCGGCTTACAATGGAAACCACAATGGGGAACGCGGGGCAGGCAAAGCCAACTCACGAACACGCGCACCAACCAGGACGGAGCGAATGAATGAATGAATAAAGGCGGGAAGAATGAAAAATGATGATGCCTCCAACGTGGGAGGCGAAACGTCGCGAAGGAAGAAGGAACAGTCGACGCGGCTATCTCGAATGAGCAGCTACGGAGAGCGGATTCTCAATTCAGTGACGACCTACATGGGAACAGCAATGAATGAAGTCGCCATTCATGTGCTGCGGTGGCGCCCGCCTTGGTCTTTGATGACGTTTTAGGATGAACTGTTACCGATTTCGATTCTTGCGGGCTGGACCGTGTGTTTATGTGGTGGTAATCGATTCTGGAATAGATGTGCGGGCGTGGTCCCAATACTTCACTGGGGATGATCGATTACATTATCTTTGGTCACGATTTCAGGATTGATTCCCTTATTGGAGGAAATGACGGAATCGATTGCGGTTCGGATTCCGATTTCAACCACCACCCACTCTAAAAAGCTGGCGTTACAAATCTTTAATAACTATCTATGCATAAATCAATTCAACTTTATTTGTCAATTCTGCCATGCCTTTCATGGGTTGGAGAGCGAACCCACAACATTCGAAGATGCTGGGTTGTTGCCTGTGTAGCCGGTGTCAATTATAGTTGATTTGCACGTATCTTCTTCTTTGCGATTCTTCGAAGCACGATGGTCAGCCTCTGGACATCGTTGTCTGTCAGCTCGGCCTCGAAGTGTTTGGTAGAATTCGCAGTCAATACCAAGTATTACCTGACAGGGATCGCGACGTGAACGCTTCTACCTTGACCCCCTGCACGTATAAAAGTCGCACATCTTACCAGAATAATAATTAATGAGCGGCGGTAACGAATTATACGATCACGGGCCACACGGAAGTAAAGAGAAGCAGAGCAAGTTGGCGCCGGTTACATTTGCAGGATGCTATGCACGCACGAAGTTCACGCGTTTTCAAAACGATGCAAGGAGGAGACGCGCCCTTCCACTGTGGCTCCTGGACACCTGCAGAGAATCGGCATTCCCGACTCACGAGATAATGAGGCTGCACAAACCGGTATGAGAGGGCGGACGAGTCAGGCTCAGGGCACTGTGTTATGAAAACAAAAGAGTGGCGGCATCAGAATGTTGCCGTTGCTGGAGCTGAGGGATGGATGGCTTGTGCTTGACAAGGAGAGGGATGATTGCGGTCATTAGTTTGAAATTGAGCTCGTGCTGGGTGAGCTGTGGCAATACATAACGTTTGACTACATTTCAGCGGTGTAAAGAAATCCCCACCACCACCTCGTGCATCGTGTTTCCACTGGTCGAGCGCTATGATTTATGATTGCTGTGAAATTATATATGCACCGTTTGACGTTTTGTGTGACTTGTAAAATCAGGTTAAACAACACAACGTTTTTTGGGATTCAACGGTTCAAGTAAGAGGGGCGGCACGGTGTCGCGGTGAGTAGCGCTGCCGCCTCACAGCAAGAAGGTCCGCAGTTCGCATCCTTTCTCGGGTGCCTTTCTGTGTAGAGTTTGCATGTTCTCCCCGTGTCGGCGTGGGTTTTCGCCGAGCATTTCACCATTTTTCACCCCCACCCAATCTGCCCGGTTGGCCTTCTGGGACTTGAATGATGCAAGTATTGTCTGTCTCGGTGTTGGCTGTGGGGAGTCAGAATCGGTCTTGTAAAATGCCCGATTTGGCCAGCGCACGGCCGCATCTGACTAGAGAATGTCACGTGTGCTGGTTATGAAGCCTCTCTTGCAACCTGTCCTGTGGGGGGTCCACAATTGTAGCCATCATGAAGATGCTGGTGCGGTTTGTGGCATGTTCCAGATTTACTTGTGAAGGACAGTCAAGGTCAATCCCTGTCCACACACCCAACTTTCTTTATATTTGGTTTCACAGCCCATTTACAGTACTGCAGTTTATTCAAAAAGAGGCAGCAGGTTTATGAGTTTATTAAAGTTTAAAACGCACAAAATGAAATTGATACAAGCTGAAAAACATGTAAATGTAAGAATATATTTGTTCCATCCATCCATCCATTTTCAGAAACCGCTTAATCCTATACAGGGTCGCGGTGAGCCGGAGCCTATCCCGGCAGACACAGGGCGCAAGGCAGGGGAACACCAAGGATGGGACGCCAGTCCATAATATATTTGTTATAATAATCAAACAAAAATACTGTATATAATTCTAAAATATATTTGAATAGAGCAACACCATAATAAGTCACAATACGAGTTGCATAAAGTGTTAAATGCATGAAATGGTTAAGAAAATATTCGCACCTGAATGTGCCATGCATTCAAACCTTTATTAGGAAAACGAGACCAAAGAAAGGAATGACAATAGCAAGTCACACTAAGTGCGGATTTTGAAATAGGACGCTGGATATACGATTTTCAAATTGGTTAAGTGCTCTGTTTTGTTGCCACAAGGTAGAAACATAAAATGATCCACCGGATGCGAATGGTTGTATGCTAACATCTGATTCCCATACGGTAGGTATACGAAGTTGCTTCTGTTTCTTGCAGAATTATTTTATTTATATACCAGCACATTTTTCGAAATGGATCAATTTATTTTAAGCTATATTTCGTCTCAATTCGTAATGGATTTTTAGTTCAAGGCCACTTAATGATCTGATCTAATCTATGTTGCTAAGAACACGAGACAGCCAAACAGTTTGTCACGTGTACAAGAATTGAATGTGCCAGTTAGTATTGTTTTGACATGTGGGTTCAAGGACAATCCTCATAACCACATGTAGCAATAAGATATTGCTGGATTGTGGAATAAATCATTGTGACCTAACCCAAACCTACATTATTGTAATATTTGCTGAGAAAACGCATTCTTAAACCAGTATAACCATCGTGAATGGATTTAATAAAGATATTATGACCAAGGCATAATTCATATAAAGCCATGGAAACGTACTCCCTCAGAAAAAGTAATGCTGGAAAGTCTGCCCGCTGACAACCAACTCATTTCCCATTCCCTACTCCATCCCCATCACCACCGTCATCTGCGGAGCGATTCTCATTTCCTCCGAGCCGGTCCTCGATGTGCATCTCTCGCAGGCGTATGGCGATCCTGTCGCTCAGGTGCAGGTAGTCCGCACGGAGTTGCTGAAGTTCCAGCTCCATCATGTCCTTCTCTCCGAGTAACTCCCGAGCCAGCTCCTCCTTCTCAAGCAACGCCACCTCGGTTCGTTTGGCTTCAGCTTCTGCCCGCACCGTGGCCCTGTTGCTCTCGTCCACCTCTCTCTGCAGTAGCTGCTTGTCTTCCTTGAGAGCGCGCACCAGGCGGCCCGTGGCCCTGAGCTCCTCACGCATGCCCTCGGCACTCTTAGCCGCCGTGCTCTGCCCCAGTTTGGCGTCCTTCAGTTCGGCTTGGAGTTTCTGCTCTGTGGCATTGCACCGGTGTCGTAGCTCTTCCAGCTCCTTCTGTGCAAAATGGTTTGCCCGTTCCTTTTCCATAAGAGCTGTTTCCAACTGCTCGTTTTCGTCTCTCTCCTTCTCCGTCTGTGTGCGACAGTTGAGCTAAATGTGCGGTACTCACATGTACTAGCATTCCATTAAAAGTTGATTTGGTAATTCGTCGTTTTTATATATATATATTACAACCGTAATATTTAGATTTATTTGGTATTTTTATCAACAATATATGAATGAAACAATTATGAAATGCAGCAAATTCAAAATCTGCAGTGAACTGAAAATGTTACAAACTCGTCATAGAATATTATACCCAGCAATCATTTCACATGGTATATTAACTTAACGTCGTGGACATGCATTACATCTTTAAAACATCTGTTTTTTAACAACCACGCCAGGATAGAACAATGTCGCGAGTCGATTGCAAGGCTCGGTGACTTCTCGGGGCTTACCTTTGTGAGTAATTCCTTCTTTTCAGCCGTGAGTTGCCGTACCTTCTCACGCAGGTCACGGGTGTCATCGTCACTCTGTTGCAGCCGATGCCTGCAATCTTCCAGCTCTTTCCTCAGCTGATTCTGCATCTCCTCCAGAAGTTGCTTCTCGCGAATGAGCCTGTACGCCGCCTCTGTCAGGTGGCGGCACTCCTCGCGCGACGCCTGCCCTGCCTGGTTACCCGCGTCGCTCTCCTCGCGAGCCCTCTGGAGAGCATCTTGCAGTTTTTGTTTTTCTTGCTTTGTTTCGCTCAGCGTCGATGACAATGACTCGTTCTCCTCCTGTCGTTTTTGGAGGTTCAGAAACAACGCGTGTTTTTCCTGCAGCGCCCGCTCGAACGCCGCGTTCTGCACCTTGAGCTGCTCCCTCGACTCTTCGTATTTCTGCACCAACCTTCGCAGGTCTTTCAAGCAGGATTTCTTTTGCTTTTCGGTTTCAGAAAGTTTTCTTAGCAGTGACTTTTTGTCAGAATCTCCATTAATCTCTCCATTTTGATTGGTCACGTTTTCACCACGCATTTTGTGAGTTTGCAAAGAGAACATATCTTTGTTACTTTCTGAAGCTATGTACTTTACTGGCGATGGAAAATGTGGATTGTTGTTATTGCTGTAATCGTAGGTGGCTTCGCTTGTGGATGTATCACTTTCCAATTCAACTTCAAGAGTTTGTTCTTTCACCTTTAGTTCCCCCAACTTCATCTCTGAATTAATATCGTTACCCTGTTTTTCAAATGTGGGGTCAGATTTAGGTTTTTGAAACGTGTGGCTATGGGCATCGGATTTTACTGCAGATTCCCAGGGCCTTTGATATCCCTCTCGAGTTTTGTTGGGACACATGTCAGATGCGGTAATACATATTGCTGCTCTCTTGTCTCTGAGGTCTTTATGGAGACTCATGTTTTCTTCTTCTAAATATGAAATCGAATTTTGCAAAGCTTTCACCGTTGCTTTTAATTCTACAACATTGTCTGATGCTTTGCTGCCACCAAAATATTTAATTTCCTGTCCTTCCCCCAGTTCCTCCATATTGCCATACAAATACAGACAACTTCTCTCTTCCGATACCTGCTCAGGACTGCGGCAATTTTGTCTGCGTGCCCAAACATTTGTCTCGAGGCTGGACTCTTCCTTCATAAGCTTGGTGTCCATTTTCCACCGCTGTAGATCATCCACAAGCCCTGCGTTTTGCAAGTACAAATGGCCCTTTTGGTCACGTTTGGATGTGACATGTGACTGTTTGAACACGTGATTCGTAGAATAATTTTCCTGCATTTCTAAACTTGATCGGGAAGAATGTTCTTTTGTCGATTGGTTAATTTTAAACTAAAGTGGAGGACAAGAACTTCATTAACCAGCCTGAAAAGCAAATATATTAAACTGTTATTGTACTTGCATTAGTTATTTTTTATTAAAATATCTCGCGGTAGAGCGGTGGTGCAGTGGTCAGCAAACTGGGTTGTGAACTTGGCAACCTGAATTCCATTCCCGGCCATGGCTAACATCCTCGGCAATTGGTATTTTAATCTGTTCTGGGCCCCACTGCGCATGATTGATAGAATGTAGGGCGGCCTTTCTTAAAGATTATTACTACTATAATATTTTCCAGTTGAGCATGGGATTTATCTTACCAGCAGATTGCTGTTCCATAGACGCTTGTCAATGCTGGCATGGCTGCCTCGAGTTGGGTACAACCATACAACTTTGCTTGAGGAGAAATGTCGAATATAATGGCAATGTGCCTAAAATTACATACACGTCACCTTAATTACAAAATATGTTGAAAATAATTACGTGAAATGCATTGCATGATAAAATGGCATGGAATACTACAACTGAAGCCATGCTACTGTTGCCCAATACAAGTCCCTCATTCCTTAGCAGTGGGCCCTTCACATCATATCACTCAGTGCTATTCAAAGAGCACCAATGCCTTCCTCCCTACAACAACATGAAGCGGCAGATGAGGCTCGCAAGTGA
The DNA here is from genome assembly GCA_036362915.1 of Geotria australis. Classification (NCBI taxonomy): domain Eukaryota; kingdom Metazoa; phylum Chordata; class Hyperoartia; order Petromyzontiformes; family Geotriidae; genus Geotria; species Geotria australis. Next base: position 4,307,092 of record JAZEWU010000002.1, read on the forward strand.
CGGACAACATTTGCTTTTAACAACTTTCCCGTCCAGGTCAAAGGGCTTTGGAGTATTGACAGAGCTGGACCCGCGGCTCACTGGCAGCTTTTATCTGTTTGGTGCTTCTAAACGTATGCTTCATCACTACAAGAATTAACTAAAAAGAAAGTGTAAAATTATGAACGGACAATAATGTAAAGATTATAGTGCTTGGTAAGGACCTTAACAATCGTAAAACAAACCCAACTTGAATTTTACTGGATTTACTAATTTCACAATTTCTATCCTTTTTATGAACCACAGTAATTATTTGCATAAGTTCCGGGTCTCAGTGTGTTACTACACTGAACAGAATGTCATGAATAACTAACTCTTCTCGATTGGCAGCCATGAACCTGTAGTGAAACGTCCACGTTCATATTTAGCAAACAGTCCACGCAATAGAGGCCCTATTAACAGTGTGACGTCAAAAGTCACGTATTGGAAAATATCCTGGTGGTATTCATTTAAGATACCGCTAGTGCCCTGTGATGGACTAACGTCCCATCCTGGGTATAGCCCTGCCTTGTGCCCTGTGTCTGCCGGGATAGGATCCGGCTCACCGCGACCCTGTACCGCATTAAGTGGATTCTGACGACGGACTATTATGATCCATCCATCCATTGTCAGAGACCGCTTAATCCGGTACAGGGTCGCGGTGAGCCGAAGCCTATCGCTGCAAACACAGGGCGCAAGGCAGGGCTATATCCAGGATGGGACGCCAGTCCATCACAGGGCACCGGGAGGGCAATTTAGTCAGCAGGTCAATTAACCTATGCAACAGCAGCATGTCTTTGGACTGTGAAAGGAAACCGGAGTGCCCAGCGAAATCCCACGCGGACACGGGGAGAGCATGCAAACTCCACACAGAAAGGCCCCCGAGCCGGAATTCGAACCTCGGCCCTTCTTGCTGTGAGGCGGCAGCGCTACTCACAGCGCCACCGTGCCGCACGATGACGATGAGTTTTTTTAAAGAAATGGTCTCCACATGAAAAATGAATTTAAATGTAGAATTCATATTCCACCTTCAACCCATATTGACTAACGTGGTTAAGTTGAGAGTCCTCCATTAAGCACTGGAGTGACAAACGGGTCGTACATGTTAACAGCACGAACATTCCGAAGGCTCTAAGCTAAATCGTGCGGGGTCCATTAATTCGGTGAAACGTCCACGAGAGCAGGGAAGAACCGTCGCTTGGCTGCAGTTGTTTCTATTTGAAAGTCTTTTAAACTGTACTAACCCCCTCAAACTGCGCCCGCTCACAAACTATAAAAACATTTTTGTTCAATGCTTGGCACTTGCCTTTGTGACATTGTTCTGTTGCCAGAGTCCAGGCATGGCAAATGGATCATAAGAACAATCTATGTCACGCAGTAAAGCTACCAATGGGCACACTGTCACACTTGATGAATATTTTTTTTATGTACTCTTTCTGTAGGCTTAGCAGTGAAATATCCATATAGCCAAGGTACAGTTGACATAGGCAATTGCTCAATATTTTTCTTTGCTTCTTCTAATGCTGCCTCCGTGATTTACAGGCCAGCACCGCGTGTGTGGGCATGCTGTAATGTTGTGGCCCATAGATTAGGTGTGGAAAACATCAGCCCCATTTTCAATTCAGCGTTATATGAATGCCTCCCCAAGGCACGTTATTCGTGGGTCTGGTTTAACAATACTCCACCACGTATGTGTGTAGGAGAAAGAAAATAGTTTTAAGAACCTCCACCAATTTGTGAAAATATATTTTTGGGTTTGATGAAAGTTATATTTATTGTTACTGAGACTGTTATTGATCCGTTATCGCAATATAACTGCAAAATAGGTTAGGCTAGAAGAAACACCATCATGAGACGAAACATTGATGCAAAACAATTGTTAGATTTTACCCATGTGCGTTCCATGTACATTCACTTCGTTGGTTTGTGCCCCTTTTTAAGATCAATGACCCCCTTAGCCATTATAATCCTTCAATGTGTGTTCATTCTTTGAGTCAACGGACTGAGCATTTGACAGGTATACGTTGGTGGGAGAGGCAGGGTGCAAACAAAATAAATAACAGCAATAGAAAGGAATATATTTGTTAGGCAAACACAGCTACACAGGAGCGGCCACCCATGCTTCAACACCCTGTCCACATCTCTTTGGTCCAGTGTAGGCAGCTCGCGCATGGTTTGCAATCCCAATTGTTAAAATAAACCCATTGTTGGATTAACTACCGTGCCTTCCACTGCAGCACCTGATGTCCACGTGTACCATGTTCAGCAACAAACATTTAAAGGCGCTGCAAAAACATTATCCCATTCAGCAATGTGCTTTCTGCCAAGAACGTGCCAGTTGAGCCGGTTAGATGTCGTGCCAAGCATGTCAAGATAATATCTTTTGGATCTTTAATAAAAGAAAGTCCCCTAGTGTGTGAAACACAATCCGTTGGTTACAGTCAGCCTACTAGGCCAGGGGAACGAGTGGAGGAGCTTGTGGAGGTTTTGTAACGGGTCACCTCCCCTGTGCTCCGTGTTTGGAGTGCACGCAGCACCACCCACAGCTGTGGAAAATAACAACAATCTTGCCAAGGCAACCTTGGGGCATTGTAAATGCCACTCATTGTCTATGCAAACATATGTGTGAATACGTTTTTGTAATGCTGTTGAATTATGGACCTCTGGTTTTTTAAATAAAAATAACGTGTGAGGACTGAAAGTAGGATTAATATTAGATTGATGAAGAAACACAGATGAGTTTTACGTTTACATTTGTTCTGCCACGAATCATACAGGGTGCGGAATAAGTCGCTTTACCGAGAATATTTTTTTATGCACCAAGAGTTCGAGACGTTGAATCATAACAAAGAACTGTGCCGTGCTATGCGTTGTTTAGTGACCTAAGGATGTAACGTGAATTGAACATGTTGGAGAACACTGAACTATTTAAATAATAACTTATACGCATTATTCCTCACAAAGTAATTTCATTAGTCTTGGTAACGCGACTTTTGCCGCAGCTTGTATATAAAATGCACACGGTTATATTACTGTACATGTAACACACAATATAATAATAACATTAATGGTGCTTCATTTAATTACTCGTGGTTACTATAGACTGCACACCACCAGTAGAATTTAACAAAATAAGCAAAAGACCATGCGTTTTTTCTATATATATGGTTCTGTGAAACTTCTGCAAGACAGTTAAATATGCCATTTCTACATTTAAATATGTAAGACATAAAGTGCAACATGAAAACATGTTAGTATGCATTGCAGATTATATTACAAGTCAAAGTAAATTGTGTATCTCATGACAACGTACATCTCCAACTGACACTGACCAGAATATAATAATAA
>JAZEWU010000002.1:4322164-4368489 GCA_036362915.1 Geotria australis
CTGTCGTTGTCGACATGTCGTTCTCTCTGCAGCTTTGTGCAGCGCTTTGTGACCCTCGGGTGAAAGGCGCTATATAAATGCTATTATTATTATTATAGCTCACTAAAATGACAGCTGATTGCTATTAAAAAGGGAGGCGATGATAATGATGAAAACGGCCCGTGTTAATTTGCATTGACACTCTCTCCAACCATTTGAAAATAATCTTTTTTTTCTGAAGGCTTAATTTCATTTAATTGAAGTGCACATTCCACAGTGATGAGATTGTCCAAGTTTCCTTGTGATGAGTCAACGCCATAGAAACGCTCCTGCAATTTAGTTATCTGTTTGGTGAGAAGTCACGTAAATAGGCATAACTATGGGGACCTTTTTTCAGTTTACAGATGATGAAAAAAGAGAAAAGGTTTACCCTATCTGGAAATAAGGGTGAAACCTGCCTGATGATCCCTCCAACGTGGGAGGCAAAACGTTGCGAAGGAGAGAGAAGGAACACGAGACACGGCTATCACGAAAGAACTGCTATGGAGCGCATTTCTCAAAACCTTTTCTCTTTTTTTCGAAAAATATCATTGTTTAATAGCTATGTTCCCTAATTACAAAAACATGTTTATCTTGTTTATGGGAACTTCTTCACTAAAGGAAATTGCACATCATTAAGGAAATCTGCCGTATTATTCACATTCTTAGTCATTTCCAGCCAACGTTTCAGTAAACAATATCCAAATGAGCACTGAAAGGGCATCTCCTAGCACAACAGACCTGACACAATTTGCTGTCCCCTGTTATAATATGCCTGCTGTTTAATTCACTGCGCATGGAGAACACGGTTAACGTGGATAAACATGATGTACCTGAATCTAGATGGCTGTTACTGCTGGATGAATGATTTCCCATGCTGTGTTAGTTATGGGATTGTTTGACCATACTTCACCATTATACCGTATTTGCAACAACAAAAAATGCCAGCTCTCCACATTATCTAGACCAACAGTGCCACTTGCATCAGTTCGTCAAGATCGTCCGTGAATATTTATTGAAGTCGTACGTAATTCATCAGGTGGTGGCAAGATCTTACATACTGTCATTTTCCTAAACGCCAGAAATCTTATCAAAAGGTGAACGGTGTATTTGGATTCCTTCATCACAGGCCCCGCACGAGCTTAATCCGGCTCTGTGGTACCTGGATCTCCAACTCCTTCACCGACCTGAACTCACCGGCGTGGGGAAATACGGTCAAACTCCACTATGACCAACACGGCATGGAAGAGATGTGTTTAGCAGTGACACCGCGCTGTAAATCAATTTAAGTTATTTAATTCATGAATCATCGCGTGGCTTCATCCGAAGTGCCTGCAACTGTAAAATGTTCTCGTTAACAAACATGGAATTGGGGTTGGTTAACATGTAATTTGCTGTGTGTGTTAATTCTTTATAGCCCCTGCACCAGAGCATTCCTACTCCGCCTTCTTCCCTTCCGACTTTCTATTTATCACTTCAGCTATCGGTCCACCTCCAGGAATGAGTAACGCACGATTGTGGGTTGTTCCTGCGATTAAACACAACAAGCATTCGTTCTCACGGAGGGTACTCGGTGTTCTTGTCAGTTGTGACGCTGGGCCTTTATGACTCCACCGGTCACATCCAGCTTCAAGCATTGCTCAACGCTCCGTTGTGCGTTTTACTATCAAAGAATGACGGTGACACAGCGCGTGACAATTCTCTCCACCCACCCCTTGCGTCACACGCCAGCCAAGGAAGAGAATGTAACTCGTACGAATGCATGCATGGAATAACTAGGGTAGCCGATTTAGTGTCCGTTGGCAACGTGCCATGTTTGATACCGTATGACAAGAAGGGGTTGGATTATGAACAGATGGCCAGGAATGCGGCCGATCTTGTCAGATCTCTTAACACGAGCAGGATTACACCTGCAACAGCGCTTGGATGGGTAACCGCCATGCGCACCCAGGTGCTATAGGCTTGGGGCAGGAACCTGGTGAACAACAGAGGGCAGCGAAACGACAAGACCGCGAAACTTGACTGATAAGCACGGTCTTCATCGCAATCTGTGCGTGAGCGGGACGAAGTTTAGTCTTTCCCATTGCAATCGGTCGTTTCAATCAACCGATATAATTACGGTCTAGAGTCACGGCGGTGAGTCAATGTCACTTTGCGACTCAAGCCAAGTTACAATACGTTGACACTGCGGTGACTCCGCGCTGCTGTGATTCCATATACAGCACTGATTCCACACACAGCACCGATTCCACACAGCACCGATTCCACACACAGCACTGATTCCATACATTTGTGATCTTTACCTCGACACTGACACTACATTACATATCGATCACGTTCTTTTCTTCCATAGATCATGATGAGTAGGTAGTTTAAACCGGTACTCATAAACAGAGCATCACTATGGATAACATTGGTCATGAAAGCCGACGAGTTCATTTTACGGTACACATTGTTCGTCTGATAACTGTCCATCTCTTTGTTGCAACGGCGACGCAAATACCAAACGAATGAGAACATACATACCACCTGGCCTCGTCACTGTACAGGTTAGCCTGTACAGGATCTAGCAGCATCAATAATAACGGAGAGGGACAAGTTGGCCACAGTTGTTTCATCTGAACCTTGCCAAGTTTAAACCTGTGCAAGATCTTTAGATGTCTGCATCCTGGCCCTTTTGTAATTAGCACATCTCATAGGCTCACCCTCACTTCTAACGTTTTTGCTTGTGGTACAATCACACTACTACGGACTGTCTCATTGTATGTATAATACGTTGAACAGATTATGTAGTATATACTATATGTGATCATCACAACAGCTGACAGCTCTAAATCAAGTTCAGCAAAGCAGTGACTCAATCCAACTATTTCAGCATCACATTCTACGAGCCAATGAAATAGCGATGACTCATAAAAATAGTTTAGTAAACACGCCTCTAAAAAGAGAAATCAGAGCTATTGTTTGCCGCCGCCAGTTGCAGCTACTATGAGTGACAGACAGGTGCCAGCAATTGGTAACGTTACACGATGATTCAACACATTGTGTTCATTGCCTTGGGGTGACATTCCGAAATGCATAGCGGGAAATGCATCTAATCTTTATTTGGTGGGTCTCATCATGGAGTTACTGAATAAAGATACCTGCCTGTGCTAATTGGTGGGAAACAGGTGCAACAGGGAGTGGCTTACTTGAGTAGCCGTTCCGAGATTTGGTACAGGTGCTTTTAATTGGAAAAGCATGCGTGTTCCGACTTCGGTATTAGAAACCCCGCTGAAAAAATATTCCATTTCGGTACAAGTGTAAAGATGCATCGAGTCATGGGATATTTAAAATCTGGATCCTTAAGGCTCACGGTAGATACACATATATGCATTAAATCGCATGCCAGAAGTTGGTGGCGTATTGGGAAAAATGCCTTCATCCAGCAGTGGATTCACCACTCATAATGATGGTAGTGTACAAATAAAAATTGAATTTATATCCGTAGCTCCCAATTTAAACTGCATCTCCGGAGTACCGCACAAAGTGAGACTTGGGTGTCCTTTGGAAAGCAGGTTTAATCGTGTATTCGATACATTTTAAATCCTAGCCAGAAAAGGGAAGGTCTTGATATGATAACGTTACTGTGAGGCTAATGGCGCAAATAAGTATGAACATCGTTTACCGCATCTAAAGCGAAAAACAACACGAAAGAAGAGAAGACGAAATCGATTCAGTAGTGAATCAATCATTGGATCTAATCGCGGTGATGAATTATTTTTTACAATGTACCGAATCGTTGAGTGGAGGCGTGTGTGAATCGTTGGAGCGGAATGCTGATCAGCGACGTGGAAACGTCTGCTTGCGTGTGCGGTCGAGTCGTCATCAGCAGCATCACCTCATTGCATAACTTGATTCCACACCTAGGTGTAAAGTTAGAACAGAAATACGCCTCGGTGGTGAACGGCGCCGATTCATTTGCCGCGAAAATATACCCGGTGTGAGCGCGTTGCGATCGTGTCTTTTTAGTTAAACTTCTGAATTAAATCTCGTCCGTGTGTCCATGGTTCTGCTCTCTCAAACCGAATTCCAACTCGCAGGTGAGCCCCTTGTTATTCACTATATTGTGAAGTGGACGTTGGCGAGAATGGCTCGTTTAGTAAGCGGAGTCGAGTGACCTTTAACTGTGGGAATTCGGTGTAGCTGCTATGAAGACATGCGTGGATCCTTTGTCGTTTGTGCTTGAATTCGCGTTCGCGCTTTGTGACCCTCGGGTGAAAGGCGCTATATAAATTTATATTATTATTATTATTATATTTGCCACATGAAATGTAAAATGTTAGACGGCTGGCAATGCATTGCTGTGTTCCCTATGTATATGTATTAATGATGCGATGAAAAAAACACACTTTTTTATTTGGTTAAAGTTCCCGGATCGCTGTACCCTGCACACGCCGGCCGTGGTTATCTTATTGAGAAATGGTCTTCTTCTTTGCGATTCTTCGAAGCGCGATGTTAAGTTACAGTTTCCCATTTTCTTACACAGCCCCTTGCATTTTCATTGAACTCCGCAAGGTCTTTTGAGCTGCAGAGGTTGGGTAGTAGAGCACAGACAAGGCAGTGAAATGGTGCGTATGTTAAAACGCCATAGCAGGGTAGGAGAGCTGAGGAATAAGGCTTGGTATGCAGTAGCATACCAAGCAAACTTCCAAAATATAATCTTTGGCCGAAGATACATGACCACAGACCGCGTGAATCAGGGCGTAGGTTTAACTGCACGCTATGGTTAGATCTGAATCTGCTGATATTGAGAACCTGTTTACTAGATTACATGTCCTTTGTTATTTCGTACTGCTTGTCGTAAGAACGTTATTGTCGTGCGGTTTTAGACGTAAATTCCACTGTTAAGTTGTGTCGCAAGAACATCAGCAAGCGTTAAAGGTCCCATTCTCAACCCACACGTGGGCCGCGAGCGCCACCTAGTGGTCCGTGGAGACCAGACCCAAGTGGGCCTTGAGGTGCAAACTGTTGAGAACCTTGCGTTAGAGCGAATTTTAAAATCGGTCACACGGGTGGAGGACCATAGTTCAATGGCCCCAGTCAGTGGGGGGGCTGGCGAGGAGGCGATGGGACCTTGTGGGATCGGAGACACAGGTCCGGCTGAGATCCGACTCTCGAATGATTCCGTGACCGGGAATCGAACTCGTGTGGCCGGGCACGTAAGCTAACCACGCAGCCTCGCGAACCACAACTGATAACCACTCTGGTCCAACATCTGTTGCCTAATTATTTTCACAACTCGAAAAAATAATACGAAAATTCCCCCGTAGCTCTCCCCGAGGGACATTTGACGCGGCAAAGCCTAATATGTTGCAAAAAAAAAAACATGCCCTCAGTAATAAGGCGGGGGTTGCGCTTTAGATGATTATTGCAAACATTGAGAAGGGGGGGGGGTGTTTCTCCCCTTATCTCCGGGACCCCCCTAAAGTCAGCTGCCCTTCCGAGTGCCCTCCCCTGCATTCCGCTGGCCGCATGGCTCACGGGGGCCGGCCGGCAGGCTCCTCCCTCGGCTCCACGCCGCTATGAGTCCCCGGCGCTCAGCCCGCCAGTGAGCCTTGCGCGACGTGCCGTCGTTAGATGCGGTTAGCGGCAGCTGCCCCTTCGGCAGGACACTCGCGTTTGACGGTATCGGTCACTCAGGCCGCCGGTAATACCAGCGGTTTTTACGTTCGTCAGTATCGCAGGATGTGTGCGGATTGTCTTGCATTGAGTGCGATGAAATTGGCCTGAAGGTGCCCGGAGCACGTGCCGCGCACGGCTGCTGCTATTTACCATTGGTGTCGGCGGCTACTCGGGGGAGTTGCGGGGTTTGTCTCTCGTTTAGACACAGGCCCCCCCCGCAGCTGGGCAAAAGTGCACGCGTGCTCGGTTGCTGTCCTGTAGATTAGACATGCTCCGTAGAGCAGCGGTGTAAGCTAGCCGAGTAGGCGGCTGCACCTTCCTTATTGGAAGACTCGAGCGAGCTGTGCCGGTGGGGCTCTCCTCCTCCGGCCGGTACCCGTCGTCCCACATGCCCGTGCGCCGCCGCGCCGTCACGCACGGCTGACTGGCGGTGGTGACCACGGGCAGCGCACATGTGGACCAAGCTGCGCCAGAGCTACCAGCTCCATGGCTCCTCGGTTAAAGGTAACCGGCTCGAGGCAACGGCAACATTGCGTCGTCTTAAGAAGCTCACTGCGGTTGCTGCACGCAGGGGCGTTGATGTTGGCTTATCCCCCCCCGTTGCGTTGTGGGGGGCTGGACCCCCCCCACCCCGTCTCGCCTATTGCTGAGGATTCAGCGCCCCATTTATGATTTGATAAACTGTAATGTTAACAAGGTTTTGGGTGAGTAGAATGTCTGTATGATGTGGGGGGGGAAAGCAGTTCACGCCGTTACTCATTCTGATGGACGTTTGTTTAAAGTTTGTTTAACATCGATTGTCGGCCCCCCTTGAGTTTTTGTCTGGTTCTCCTTATAAACAAGGTCACGCTACAGGCTTGTGTTCCATGCAGGGCATTTGCTTTAACAACGTTCATTGAAAACTCCTGTAACACTAATGTGTGTGTGTATATACAACAGTGTTAACGGCGTGCTATTGGCCGTTAAGCCACTTAGTTGAGCTGAACGCGTGTCTTGGCTGGTGGTCCAGAGTGATAATGGAGTGTCAGGCACAGGAGCGATCTGAAAGTGTGCCGGTACTAGGATGTAGGTGTTGCATGGAAGGACTGTCATGCATCGCAACGGGTTCCAATCATATGCCAACGTTCTAACGTTCTAACGGTAGATTAATCGTGTCTTATGATGCTGTAGCTAGATTTTAATGTCGAGTCGTGGCGAGTGGTGTCTGGATCAGTCCTGTCTAGGGTTGCCACCTGTCCTGTTTTTTTTATATTCCTCCTTTTGAGGCAGCTGTCTTGGGAAATCTGTAAGATTTTCCTCGAACAAGTAATCCCAAGGCAGGGCTTTTGCCAGTTACAAAGGCTACAGTCCTCTTTCTCTCTCATTCTGTTTACCCACGCGATATCCATCCAGGAATCCCGTAAAGAGCTTGCAAGCTCACTGGGTATTTTTCTGCTGTGATAATAAACATCTATCTATCATCTATGCATTGCCAGAAACCGCTTAATTCTGTACAATGTCGCGGTGAGCCGGAGCCTATCCCGGCACACAGGGCGCAAGGCAGGGATATTACCCAGGATGGAACGCCAGTCCATCACAGTGCACCGGGGGGCAATTTAGTCGGCAGGCCAATTAACCTATGCAGCAGCATGTCTTTGGACTCTGGGAGGAAACCGGAGTGCCCGGCGAAAACCCACGCGGACACGGGGAGAATATGCAAACTCCACACAGAAAGGCCCTTGATATGTCCCGGTTTTATGTGCCTCCGAGGTGGCAACGCTAGTCCGCGCCCCCTCTCTCTTTAGCAGCCCTCGCTGTGACCAATGTGGTGACGTTTGGGGAAAACACCCATCACGACTCACGGCGTGCCAAGGTCTTTATCCAGCAGTGGATTCACGAAGGGCCATTAGTTGTTAATATAATATGAGGTGGTTTTAGTTAGTTTGTAGATGTGTTTTCGGGTTGACATGTCAAACTGTAACACCAGTTTTATGAAGATGCTAAAGTGTCGAGGATTTGCCTGTCGTCTTTGACTGTCGATGCGCTCCTACAGCAACACTTATACGAAGTAATTAAGACTGGCTGCAAATACTTTGACAGGAATATTTATGGTCACCATTGCGTGACTGCAAAAACAATTATTTTATAAGACCCACATGTAAAGCGTGCCAATGTATCATCATTGCAGTGATTGTGTTGTGGATTGGGCCATAACGTAATCCTTTTAATTGTGCATTAAAATTGAATGTATTGATGTAGGTTTTGAAAAATAGACTCTAAATCACACGCTGTCACTTATAATTCGTTTTTTAATCCACTGCTAGAATGGTATGGCATAGTTTATAAACTGCATCTTTTTTTAAACACACTTTAAACTGGTTTTTATTCGTTAAAGTCCTGACTGGAATAAACCCCTTTTCTGAAGTGGCAAACACTAAATCATTCCTTTACAGCGCGTAGTATACACACATAACAACCCTCTTATATAAGCTTTGCATCACTGCAGACCATTGAAACCGCAGGGCATTCCAAGTCAATCATAGGTTACTCGGTGAGTTTTATGTGGTTTCTAGAATAATTTTTGATTGTCGTGCTCAGTTGTAAATCTAGGTCCTGAAATCCTTGCTACCAACATCTAATTTGGTCACCAGTCATTACACCCGGTATTAATTTCCTATCGGTTCCACATTTTTGGATGAACTGGATCGGTCAGCCCGAAGCATGTTTAGACATTGGCATAAGGAAACGCTGCCCGACTATTTCAGAATTATTATTATATTGGCACTTTGAATTTATGTTGGTTTACTGTTTCGTACACAGGCCCAAAAAGTAAAAAAAATTGTATGCTTTTTAATGTCACCAGTCATAGTGATTATGACCTGTTGCCTTCACAGCACTGTACCCAAGAATATTTATGAGTTCTGGAGAAGGCATAACGGTACTTCACCAATATTCTTGTCCAGCAGAATGTTGGTGTAACGTTACAAAAGCTAGGCGGACAAAGAGTTTTCTGTGATGTTTTCTTGACCCAAGCTAAGAGATATCCAAGGAATGTGCTGCCCCTGTGAAGAAAAAAATCTGCCAAGATGTATTAAATTAGTTTCAACATTATTACAGTACTCCTGGGGCCTCCAACATTAAAAAAGGGTTGCTACAGGGGAAACTTGTGTTCAGTCAGCATTACCGCAGCAGTGTCGCATGCCTTTATTACTTCCTTTTAATACGGTGTGCCAAGTAGTAACGCTGGACGATATAGCTAGGTTTGATTAGATGCAGCTGAAATTACAGTTGTTGAAATAATTTACGGATTAACAAACGTAAGAATAAACACTTTATCACAAATAAGTAGTATGTGAAATCACAAATATTTTGATTCGTTCAATCAAGTTTGCATAGGGAATAGCAATGCACTGAAGCCTTTCATAGCAATGCCTTTCATAGCTGTTCTTGGCGATAGCCGCGTCGAGCGCTCACGCATCCAGCCGTAAAAACCTACATCAGAGCAATGCACTGTTGTGCCAAATGATATGAAGACATTCGTATGGCTGTAGCGTATGTTAGTACCAACACTGCATATTTAAATTACCTTCTAGGAACCCAGTGTCATCATATTAACGCTGTTGTTTGCATTTGAACAGACAATTGAAGAAAACTATAACTAGCATTGGTCCTTGCAATTTCTATTTTGTAGGAAGTAACCCAACAGGTGGAAATGATCCGTTATAGACAGATCAGTCAACAGGCGATTATTTCCTATGACAGCGGTTTCTTGAAACAATAATTTGGTTGTGTGGCTGGGTCTCGCAATAGCACCTGTTGGGTTCCAGTTTGAATCCCTGGTGTAAATGGCCAACATTTAGCTGTTGTCAATCGTTGCGCTGTAAGTGTGTAGCTTGACAAGTCTGAGAAGAGATGCCGTGAGCAGGATCCACTGCCCCCTGCACATGCGCTCCTTGCTCCCTGCTTTGATCTTTGGCCCAGAGTCAAATTTCAGATTATTTTTTTCCTCTTAAAATGAACTCAAGGAAGCTTTGTGGCTTTTTTTGGCCCTGCATTTAATGTTGAAATATTAGGAAAATGAACTCGGCTTTGGTGAAATCTGTTATGCTACTGTTTGCTGTGAATGAACAGTGTTACGTGGATTATTTAAGCCATTATGCCCTCCGGTGCCCTGCGATGGACTGGCGTTCCATCCTGGGTATAGCCCTGCCTTGCGCCCTGTGTCTGCTGGGATAGGCTCCAGCTCACCGCAACCCTTTACAGAATTAAGTGGTTTCTGACAAAGAATGATTGAATGAAAAAAGAGAGGATTATGGGTGACCATGTTAACGCCGTAAATATTTTATTTAGTGTGGAGCAAAGGTAAATATAATAAAATTGCAGGAAATAAAAAGCATATAGCACTGAACATCTTTGTTAACAGTTCTTAATACAAGTCTGAGATTAAATGGTCTTCTTTTCACATACTCTAATGTAATTTTTACTGATTACATAACTTATTTGCATGACTAGCACCGTATGTTCACAGTCCGTGGAGGGCACTACTAATATTTTACAAGTCGGAGTATAAAACATTCTTCTGACCTACAGATGTTTTGAAATATAGAGTCTGTTTATGTTTCTAGTGAAGGATCTATTTCCAGTCGAGGCTCCTTCTTTTGACCGGTTTCATTCTGAGTGACGGTAACAGCTAACCCGACATACCCCGACAAAACCCAATTGTTCCATGCCACAAATATGATGTGTATGTGCGAGCAAGATTTCATATTACTTTTTATATAACGTTAGATATACGGTACCTATATTTATATTCCTATCAGGAATGTTTATTTAAAAAAAGAAAAAACCTTAAGTGAAAGTATATTGAGCTAGTAAGGGTAAATGGTTCCAAACTCTTGCAAAAATAAAATGTCGTGTCCGAACAACACAAGCATTTTCATTTCCAGTACCCACCAAACTCCTGCCAAACTTGTTGTTGAGCCGTGCAATACTGTAGCGGAGTGGAGGTAGGGTAAACAGGAGCAGGTGTTTTTGTACATGCTGGTTTGTATCAAAACCGTCTTGCCACAGCACTCTTCTTCCTGCCCGTCAGCAATATGACGCTGCCAGAGTAGTTCTCTCTCAGACAATGTTTCAGTGGCCAATATCTGTCGTAGTCTTGCGCCGCAAAATGAGGGCGCTTTAATGCAGGTAAGAAGAGGCAATGCATTCCACCAAGGTGGGGATTGGAATGTTGTTTATATTAAATCCAAGTGAAGTTAGGAGTGGGGGATTGTAGAGCATAAACCTAAGGAAATGTCGTGAATATATATATTTTTCTTAAACTGTGAAGCGGTTTGTTTCACACGTCTTCTCATATGTTTTAGAAATAAAAGGAAAAAGATTGATTAACCCATGCTGCTTCATTGTGCAGGAATCCTTGTGTGAGTATAGACTACCTCGTGAGGAATGTGCTGTTAAAAAATATATCATGCAAATGTATTTTTTTTAGATTTTGTTATAAAAAAAAATCAGGATTACTCGCATTAAACTGCTAATTTACAAATTATCAAGTGGTGTATCTTGTACATTACTAACATGCCATTCAATTTTTTTTTCAGACAAAGAAGGCACTTCATCAGGAGATGTCATTCTAAAAAAAGTTACTGGATTGAACCAAAGCTTGAGCGGGACTTCTGTCAATCGCAGGAGGCAGATGGGGAATTCTGCGTCGATCAAAAATGCCTCTCCCGTCATACAGTTGAACGGCAGCGGGTCTCAGTCGTCGGGAATCGCAACGGATGAATCGGGCACGATGGATTCGTCGCCTCTGAACAGCGACACGGAATTGAGCACTCCGGAAATCTCTCAAAAATCACAGGACTCTCCTCCCGTGAGCAATGCTGCCAAAGACAACTCCGCGTTAAAAAATCACTTCCCTTTAAATTGCTGCTGGGACACGGGCAGTCAACGTGCCAGCTTGGTAGGAGCTGACATCTTGAAAGTTGATGAAGACGATAATGATAATGGTACTCTTAAAAATGCAGCTCTCGAACAGGACATTCCACTTGACACACAAAGGAATAGACAGCCTTTGTTAAAGAATCTGTCTCGAGATTCAGGACTGGTGCCTTCCGACAATGAGAAGTCTCCAACGTCACCTCACAAGCCTCTAAATGGTCGGTCTGCGTCCCTCGATTCTGGCAACGCGCTTACGCCCACACGCACACTGAACACAGGACTTCCCCAGTGGCCCTTATCTCCTCCGTCTAGTATAATACAAGGGAAATCCAAGTCTTGTTATGAAATCGGATCTAATTTGCGGAAGTGTGATTTGGCTCTTTCTCCAACAAATGTGAAATATGCTGGCCTGGCTAAGTCTTGCAGCAGCGTAAATTCCATTTCATTGTCTGTTGTCCCGCAAGAATGCATCATTCCTACTCCTTGCAACAGCAATAACGTTGACGGCGAAAATGATTCTGAACAGAGCCTTGCGCTGTCGGCAAAGTCTGGAGAAATGTTTGTGTCCACTTTGCGCGTTTGCGGTAGGATCGCTTTAAACACAAACTCGGAGTCACTACGATCAAATGCCAATCCACCCCATAGCAGCATGTCTGCACAGGCGTTGAATGTTCATGGGTTGCCCGTGACCTGCAAGCCACACACGTTGCATCAGAACACCTTGCCGCGCAGTCGTCCGCGGACATCGGATCATTCGCTGTCAAGTGGAAGACGTTTAACATCTGACGTTTCGGCAAAGCTTTCTTCCGACATCCACAGTCGTAATCTACCGGACGCAATCGGCAGCTGCGCTCTGACTGAAACCTCAGCCACTTCGGTTGAAGAAGGTTGTCCAGATGCACTTCCAGGAGAACCCGCTTGCTCTTCTGTCACGACGCCCAACACGCCAGCCAGACACCGCATTATAGAAGCCCTGAACAGAGCCACTGTCCGGCATAACGCCACGTCACTCGTCGCGTCCAGTACCAAAGCAGAAGACCGCCCGTCCAGTCCTCCGCACCAAGAACACAAACGGAGCGGCGCTCCCAGTGGGCGGGGGGTATGCTCTGACATGACAGGTGGCAAAGTGGCAAGCTTGGAGTGTAACCCAAGCAATGACATCACCCGAGATGCAGCTGTGCCAGCCAAACAGGAAAGTGTTGTTGCAGTAACACAGCAAGCGCCCCTCCCATGGGTGATGGGTGACAGGGTAGAAGCGGCAGCTCCGACTAGAACCTTGAAAGTGGAATCGGTGGAAAAGCAGCCCTCTGATGAGGCGGTTCAGGACAACTACGAAACCATCATTCAGGAGTGGGAGGTGTATCTCCAGAATGCGCTGCCCCAAACAAAAGAAGACGTCCCTGACAAATCTGCTCAGCAGGTGAGGCAGGTGTGGCATTTACAACCGAGTTGTCAATGGAGATATTTCTGCTCTGGGTGACTCAGTGCCTGTGTTATAACGTTGGCCAAGAATGCACTCTAAAATTGGGAACCCATTCATTGCTGCCTGCAAACAATGGTGATATTGCGACACTTTGTAACCGTCCTTTGAATGCAGGAAACGGACGCTTTTATTCGGCAGTGATGAATGGATTTTTCTCTTTAAGAACCACTTGTAGATGCATGCATTGTCGGTGGCAGATTACCAAAGGACACCAAGGCACTAATATTTACAAAGGCATTTTGAGCCCGTATAACAGTCATGTAGACTATGAACGCAATGCTATGTTACCGAGTGAGTTAATGTTAAAGGCATGGTATGCAGATCTTCTTGTTTAGGCAGATGGCAGTGAATGGCGCCTTGTGTTTAAACAGGGTTCACTATCCACTGCTTAGACTTGAGCATGGTGGGTAATGAGGCGTGAAGGTCCCTCGTGGAAGCAGAGCTGCTCTGATGAATGATTTCCTTGGATTTGGAACTGTGTGTATAATTCTCTGGAATACAGTTTACCTTGTGTGTGTGTGTGTTGGGAGCTGCGGTGTGCAAGGGAATGTACTCGTGCAGTGCCGCTCTACAAATAATGGTCACTTTGGCCTGTCAACTTTGAGGGCTCGCATGATTTGCAAGGACTTACACTCGTTCGCACATTCAAATCATTGTAGTAGTAATAAGAAGTAGATATTGCTTGACCAAAGACTGGTTAATGCAGTGTAATAAAAGGCCGTGAATCCGTTTATAGCGTTATTTTATTATAAATTAACGTGTTCTAAAATCTCTGCCTTTTCGAAGGTTTATTTGCTCAATATTTACTACGGTAATAGAAACATGTTCCAAAGCCCGTTCAAAACTGTTCATTTGCAAACAGTATGTTGGTTTTTCTCATGGTCTCACGGTGTAAAATACATTCTGAATTGTCAGCCGACTACGGTATATTTGTCTTTGTATGGCAGCGCAATTGACAAGTGTGACAAACCCCCTGGTGTACTCTGCGCATACGCTCCGAAACATCAACGCAGTTTGTCCCTGCAGCTGCCATCATCACCTTGATGATTTCTTGGCACTTTCATGCAAGTCCTGCGGTAACAGTGCTTTTCCATTAATGCCACATTCCTCTCGTTGCCATGATCAGAGCCTCGCCTCGGAACTGCTGATAACCCTAATCATTTGCGAGGAATCGTCGCCGACAGGAAGGGGATGGCCTTTGTTGTTTCATCTAAGCACAGATAAACTTTTGTCCATGTGTCTTTCCATCCTCACGTCGCGGCCTATCTTAGTAGCAACTGATGATTGAGCAATAGTTTAATTAAAGGATTTTGGTATAATCTTGATACGTCCCCAACAATAAACATAGTGCGTATTAGACCGTGTGCATGCTCAGAACGAAATCTATGCAAAGGATAGCTGTTAAGTCATAGTTTCAAGCACACTGTCAAGTAAACACTGGTTGATTGGGTGGTAGGGTATGTCCTGATACTTGTCTAGCAACAAATATCATATTTTTTGTTTGGCACCAAATATGCCCACAGTAGGCGGTGGTACAGTGATAACACTTGGGGTTCGCAGCAAGAAGGACCTGGATTGAATACCTACCCTGGTACCGTTGTTTGGAGTTTTGTTCTCCCTCTGTTCAGCATGTTTCCACTGGGGTTTCCGGTTTAATCACATAGCTATAAAAACAATAAGTAACTGGTATTGGCCAAACAGCTCAATGCAGATAAATTACCTACAAATCACTCAATTGTGATTTATACACAGCAACATTGCCCCCTACTCGAAAAAACATACTTTGCAGAATCATTCCTGAAAAAGACCCAAGGCTGAGGCTTCCTTGGTTAACAACGTAGTAATAATAATAATAGTTGCTGTTAATTAAGTGAATTTAAGCCCAACAATAGACTTAGATTTAGCATGACATTGTTCTTGTCCCAGAGTTTTGCAATATTTAGTTCTTGTTTTCTGTTACTAAGTGTTGTAGCATAGTTACATCCATCCATGAGCAGAAACCACTTAAACCTATACAGGGTCGCGGTGAGCCAGAGCCTATCCAGGCAGACACAAGGCATTGCTATACCCAGGATGGGACACCAATTAATCACAGGGCACTGAGGTCAATTTAGTCCGCAGGCCAATTAACCTATGGTAGCGGCATGTCTTTGGACTGTGGGAGGAAACCGGAGGTGCCCGGCGAAAACCCGCGGACACGGGGAGAACGTGCAAATTCCACACAGAAAGGCCCCCAAGCTGGGATATTTTGTTTTATTTAATACGAGGAGCCCCGCGCGTCCGACGCACTTGACCGGACCCCCACCCGCTCCCTTCACCGATCTTGTATCCCGAGCATTTGCGGGGTTGGGGGCAGGGAGGGTGTGGGGGAGGAGGCGTCAGCAACACGACCCGGGCTCCACAATGAGACGCTATCTCGCAGATGTGCGCGGAGATGTCACGACCACGCACGCACACTTGCCCACTCACCAGCAATCCAGCCAGGAATCCAGGAAGCTAAACGGGTTTGTTTTTTTTATAATGTCGTATGATGCTCATCATTTATCAGTCCCCGCTTAATCCTATACAAGGGTGTCGGGGGCTGGAGCCCGTCTCGGCAGACACGGGGCGCAAGGCAGGGCTATGCCCATGATTGGACGCCAGTCCATTGCAAGGCAGTGGAGGCAATTTTGTGAACCCCGTAGTATGGTACTACGTATTTGTATTATCGCTTACAAAAGGTATTATTTCGGTCTGATATACTGGGTGATACCTACGTGAAAGCACAGCTATCTCAATGTGATGATCGTATGGATGGCCTTATTTGAAATGAAGTAAACCCAGATCATATGTTATCAAAGCAATTTGTTTGCGTGTTTTTGCCACAAGCATGTGTGGCATCTTGCAAACTGGACCCTTTATAAAAAGTTGTCAATTTGGTGTTTTTAAGATCTTAAAATTTGTCTCCTTGCCAGAAAAGGTATGACCTTGTATATTTGTTTTACTTTAGAAGTAAACCCCATTTGAGGGAACACTTCCTTTGGGAGGGAACGGTGCGAGGCGGGGCGGCGAAACGCGCGTTCCAAAACAAGACTATGGATGCAAAATTGCACTATACACAATTCAGGAACAATAGTGTATATTGTATAGTGAAGCTGTTGGATACGTATTGGGGTGTTAAAACATTAAACAGATGTTGGCTTGCAACATTGTGGGGAGATTTAGGAGGTGTTGATGTGTTGGTGCTATTCAGAGCCCAGTACCAGTTTGTCGAGTTCAATTGTTTTGGATGACCTCACCTGAGTGGGGGGTTGACTTGGCGAGTGTGAGTCTGCACGCTGCACTGTGAGCAACCGATCCTCCTCCCTTGCCGGCCTGTTTGCTGTTACCGGCGTCCTGACCTTCTGACACCTAGTTAAAGAGGCAGCAGGCGTGTGTTGTTGCGGAAATGAATGCTTTTTTCTCTCTCTTTTTACGTTTCGCAACGGAACCTTAAGCTGTATGTTAAAAGTCAAAGCGGGACATGTTTCACCTCATTGCAACGTTATCCTTAATAATATATGGTCGTTTTTAGAATGTTCTTGCCTATATTAAATAGGTTCACTTGACCTGGACTACCACCCCCTCCAGCCTCTTAGAGGCTACCACATTCACCACTGTGTCAACAGTTTTATTTATTATTTATTACGTTGACTAACAATTAAATCATTACCATTCATTAAACTACAAGATAACTGTTACACCCTTGCTGATAATGTACTAGTATACTTTTTGGTACCTTTGAAATGGCTGTGGTGTTTATTTGTATTTGCCTCGGTTGCCAGGCTTGGCGCTGGTAATACAGACCATTTAAAGGGCGATACAGTATTTTCTTCAACTTAACTAATGCACCGAGACTGGTGGGAACTTTTATATATGTTGGTGATTTACCTCTTGAAAACATTACCTGGCTTTAATTACTGCTGCACCCACTGCAAGTTTAAGTTTCTGTTTTTCTAATTTTAAGATCTTTACCTTTTTAGATGCTATCAGCGATGTGTAAGTGTACTGATGTAGATTTAAGTATTTATGCGTAAGTATTTCTTGGAATACAGTAATTGCTTCTTTTTTTATGGAGGAAAATAACAGTTGCATGTTTTGGTGCTGTGACGCACCCACAAATACGAAAACACCTAAATTATTGTCTTCCTTTGAGGCCCTAATCTCTCCCTCTTGGACACTCCTCCGATTAGCCACTCATGTGGTCCTGTTGAAAAAAACGTGACTTTCATCTGCAAAGAAATGACCCTTAATTGGGAAACTTTTTTCGAGTCGTAAGAGCTCAAATAAAGCTTTGTTTATTAGCTACTTAATTTCTTTGGTATGTTCTAAATTAGGAAAATTAAAAATTAACGCCACCAGGGCATAAATATGGAAAATATCAATCGGTGATGGACCTGAGATGCAGGGGCAAACGACTGCCAGTCCACCATCCTAATCGATCACCTGAATGTCCTCCGAACGAGTCCTCCACTTATGTTGGTCAGACTTTGTTTGGCTAGTTGTTGGCCTCTTGTGTAATATTGGAACAATGGCCATAACTGTGGTGATTTAAGCGAAGGAATAAAGTTAATTAACAATCGATAAAGCTTTGAGTGTCTTCCATGCCAATTCCGTAACGCGATACAGATTGCTATCAAGTGTTGCTTGCAGGATTGGCTCCGCATCCATCGGAAGCTCCTATTGTTGGTTAAGTCGTTGCATTCTTCGGCTTAAATTCTACAATCATAACTATTGTCCTGCCAACCTGCAGATGGAGTGCTTTAATTATGACTTGAGAGTTCAAAGCTGTATGTTGTTGAAGATTCTACAAATATTTCTTACTTAGTCTAATGAAATAATGCCTACTTGTGTGCCCCCTCGTCATCTTCTTAGCTGCTTGGCCTTCGAATGCTTTGAGCGGTCTTAGTAACATATATGGAGCTGAACAAACGGTGGCAGAATGTGGTTAAGGCCAGTGATCCATCCATCCATATTCAGAAACCGATTAATCCTGTACAGGGTCGCGGTGAGCCGGAGCATATCCCGGCAGACACAGGGCGCAAGGCAGGGGAACTCCGAGGATGGGATGCCAGTCCATCGCAGGGCGCCTGGGGAAATTTAGTCAGTATGCCAATTAACCTGGTAGTATGTCTTTGGACAATGGGAGGAAACTGGCGTGCCTGGCGAAAACCCACGCGGACACGGGGAGAACATGCATACTCCACACAGAAAGGCACCCGAGCCGAGATTCGAACCCGGGTGCTTCTTGCTGCGAGGCGGCAGCGCTACCCACTGCGCCACCATGCCGCCCAAGGCCAGTGATGGTAGAGCGAACATTATTGGTTGTTTGGCTTGTGATGAATGGCAAAGATAGTAGTGTTGTTGGGTTATTTTCATGTGAGGCTACGTGCAAAAGCTCAGCCTGTCGTTTGTGCGTAAAACGAGCACATGAACTCCCATAACCCCTTAGGCCTGGCTGCTCTTGCTCACTAAGGCCCTGCTGAGGAGTAAGGAAGAGGCATTCCTGTGTTCCCTGCCATGTGGCACCATCGGCCCACTTTGCATTATTCCACAAAAATCCTGTGGCCACTTTTCCCAAAACCGCAGTTTGGTTGAAATAAACATCCGTGTTTCAGCCACATTTTCATAGATCAAAACATTTGCAGATGTTACAATTCATTGCAAAATGGGTTTTGCACTTTTGTTGGTTCTACGGTTTTTAAATGTCTCGTTTACTTTTTAATATATTTTAAACCTATCTGTCCCCTTACTCAAATAGAGCAAGATAATCAAAGTTTCACCAACCACATTCATCATTTGGGCAAAATATGTATTTCTATGTTTCTAAAGATGTTTAGCAGTTGAATAACATCTTGGATTTTAAATACCACACATTTAAAGTAAATTATTTTAAAAATGTAACATTATTTATTCCAACTTTCAACCACAGTATTGAAACTTCTAAATAGTTTTATTTGGCAAAGTGCATTGTATTTGTCTTGGCCTTGTCAGACTGCAGGATTAAAAACTACACTGTTGTTGGTATATTTTTGTAAAGTAAAGACATTTATGTTATTAGAAAAAAATGACTGCTGTAAAAATTGGTGGCATAAATTTAAACCACAAAACGGTGCCTAATGTTATTATATAGTGTGGGTTTTTTTCAACATTTTAAAACTACTTTTCATTTTAAATGACTGGTAGATTTCCAGTCCATTTAGTGCATATCACATGGACGTTTGGTCCATGTTTAGTCAACCTACCAAGCAAGCCTCTAAAAATGAGTCTTGAAGCTGTGGTAGAATGTTGGGTTCATGGTTTGGGGTCGCTATGTTTTTAAATGTGGGTACGTAAGTGATAATAATATAATGATGAATTTATTTTCCTCCAAATTTAGCAAACATGAAGTTTAAAGGAAACATATGAACGTGTTTTATTTTCTCCTTCGCAATCTTTAAAAATGTAAAAAATAATATCGTAAGGTGTTGTTGCAATATCCCGACCTGTTGGGAAATGTTTAGTATATTTTGCATTGGATAGTCGTTGTATCATAATCATCAGTCAGAAACCGCTTAATCCCGTACAGGGTTGTGGTGAGCCAGAGCCTATTACGGCAGACACAGGGCGCAAGGCAGGCCAATTAACCTATGCACCAGCATGTTTTCTGACTGTGGGAGGAAACCGGAGTGCCCAGCGAAAACCCACGCAGACACGGGGAGAACATGTAAACACATAGAAAGGCACCCGAGCCGGGATACGAACCCACGTGCTTCTTGCTGTGAGGCGACAGCGCTACTCACCCGGGCCACCGTGCCGCCCTGGTCATTGTATCCAGATCGCAAATCCCAATATCTCACAGAAGCTGGGTGTCCTGCTCAGACGCCCTCTCAGCCAATAATAGCCTTACCAAAAACCATGGACACAAACATGGCTATTTTTTAATCTATTTTTTTTATAGTGAATGTGATGTTCACATAGATAACTGTTGAATTTAGTTTATGCCAGTTGGTTGACAGGATTATCCGTAATTTATCTTGTGAAAATACTACAGTTTTTCTAAAAGCCAATATTAGATGTAACTGTTTGCTTTTGTCCTTGGTAGCTCTGTGGTGTGTCTTGTTTAATCTAGATGGTTCTTTAGTGGATTAGTTCACACACACACACACAAACACAAGAAAGATACGGGTGTTTCAGCGGTTTCGTCTGTTTTTGTAGACTTATGATAATGCCGGTGTGGCACACTAACCCCTTTTTGTTCAAAGTGTGAGGTTGTCCCACCCAGTGTTTGCATTATGTGACTTGTATGCAGTCAGTTCATTGGAAACTCAAAAGGAACACTGTGAAAAGCAGCTGTAAACCGAGCCGTACCTGCAGGCAAACACTCAGCCTGTAGCAGGTGTAGCTTTGTGCCCTGCGTAAACTGTTTAGACTGCAATTCTGTCTATTAATAGCATGTGTGGCTCATTGAAAACTCCTCGTGCGGCTTATAATAACGAGAATGTCCTCTTTTACCGATGTTGGGGGTCAAGGTAGAAGCGTTCACGTCGCGATCCCTGTCAGGTAGTACTTGGTATTGCCTGCGAATTCTACCAAACACTTCGAAGCCAAGCTGAAAGACGACGATGTCCAGAAGCTAGCCATCGTGCTTCGAAGAATCGCAAAGAAGAAGAAGACCGATGTTTTATTTTTCAAAACGACCAAGTTACTTCAAGATTATCACAAATGTAAATGAATACACCGCTTGACCTTATGAATGGATGAATTTAATCTTACCTTATTGTAAACCAGTGGATGGAAATGGAGTTGCTCCTTTATATTTTAGTTGTTTTTATGGGATAAAAAAGCTCCAGGAATTCTGGCCAAGGCAATGCTGTCATAAGCCTCTTAGATGCTACACAATTAAGGCGTTGGATTAGATCCATGTAGAGCTGGAAAGTTTGCATTCCTATTGCATTACATCTGGATGGAAATAGCAAACCAAACTTTGGTATGAGCACATTACTTATATTGCAGTTGACAAATCACATTTATGACGCTTTTTAAACGTAACTATTTAATCAAGCACAAGATGTCCTTGTCGCCAAAGCCATTGATGCCATCTGTATAGTAATTGTAATAATTTTCAGTACTTTATCAATCCACTGCTGGATGAAGACCTCCCCCCATACTAGTTGGGTGTGGGAGTTTCACCATACTTCACTACGGAAGTCAGTGGGGGTTGATGAAGGGTGTGCATAGGACCAGTTCTGATATCACCTGCCCCCGACATTAGCCGTGGCTGTGAATGGAATTCTGTACGCCGGGTTCATAGCCCACTGTATCGCCACTGAACCATTTTTTATTTGTATACAAATCTCTTATTCCCTAAATCCTTGTAATTCAAGACATGAAGTATAAACATCTCCCTGTAGTGTGTGCCAGTTTTGCTCGGCGGTTAAGTCCGCGTATTTATTCTTTATTTCATCGGCATCACTTCTGCTAAAATAGTTTAATTTGGCCAAAGAAAATAAAATGAAGCCTTCAAATCAACCCCAATGAAACGTAACACCAGTGTTAACAGTTTAGATTTTAACAACACGCAAATCTGTGCAGCACTGCATGTACAAAAGCTGCCGGCCATATCCAGACCACCGGCTCAAAAGAACTGATTGTGTGACAATTTTATCATTTAGACCACCAACTCAGAGCTGAAATAATGTGGCCATCCCAACGGTTCAGTTTAGTCGGCTGAATGTCTCTCCAACTGCCAAACTGCATTGCTAAATGCAGACCCATTGTAAGGAAACTACATTTTGGTTTTTTTACAGCCCTGCAAGTCGGCGGCGGCGGCTGCAGCTGGCACTGGCTTTGCGCAGCTGCTGGAGCTGGTGCGGTTCCTGGAATGCATCTCGCGGGTGTACGACGAGCGCGCTCGGAGCAGGGACTTCCGTGCACAACAGCTGGCAGGCCAGGCTGTACCCGGCACCGTAAGTCTCCAGATCTTCACGCGCGCAGATAGTGTGCGTTGAGCTCGGACATCAGCGTGAGAAGGAATGTATTGACGCGCGTGTGTGTGTGTGGAGTGGGGAGCGGTTGCGCAGTGGTTGGCTTGTGACCCCCCCCCCTCTCCCCGTGATTCTGGCGACCCGAGTTTGATTTCAGTTCGTGATTAAAAGTTGTGATTTAAAGATCTGAACCGGTTGTGGGCCTCCCGTAGGTCAACATGGCCTTAAATTAGTACCTGGTGCAGTATGTAAAGCACTGGGGAGATAGGCAGCCATGCGTGGTGTTGGCCCCACCACCCATGCTGGCTTTAATATGTGCCCAATAGGTTGCCTATATACGCGGACCTTCTGTGTACGTGACCGTGTGTTAGATTCCTTACGTGAACATTGAATGAATGTTTTTGAGACTATTCTCGACTGTGTACACTGGTGCGCACGTGTGCATATTTCAAACCTGTGAATCTGCACAATTAAATGCATTTTAGTTGAGATCATCAGCTGACCCATGACAAAACGGATTCCACCAGCTCAACATACAATTATGAATGAAGGGCTTTGGGCACACCGCTGGGCATAAGTGGACAATTTAAGTGGTGTGATTTGTGTGGCTTTACCAACGTTTTGTCTGTCCGTCTTCTCATGTATTTAAACTGTTCTCTTTTTCTGTTTTCAAGAGTTGGCAGTTTCGTTAGTCGTTATTTGGTCACTCTTGCGTTTGTTTGCAATCTGAAAATAAATCTCAGTCGTTGCTTCGTAACACAGGCTATGAGGTATTCATTGATCACATTTCCAGTTCAGCCAGCAAAATTGGAATGAGAATGATCGATTCACTGTTATGTTTTCACAAAACATTCTCGGATTTACTTTTGAGAATGCCTTTTAATTCCTTCATCCATTACAATAGACATGAGAGCTGCATCCTTCCCTTCCAGGTATGTGTAAGGTTGGCGCGTAGCCTTCTTATGCCAAGCCCACATTAGTCACTCATGTTTACGAGTTAATGGGACTTGAAATAAACAGGTGTATATTTTTAGGCACAACATATGCTGTCATACAGTGCATCATCGGGTAACATTATACGCGTGCCTTCTGCATGATCTCCCTCCACCTCTCCCGATCATTGCTGCCTTCGCTGCTGTTGGTTATTTTCATCCTGCCATGGATTATAATCTTATTGCGATGGAGGGGCTTGCGTGTTCCGATGAACCCCCAGTTATATCGCCTGGAGTCCAGCACTCCTGTTATGGGCTCTCTTGGGGAGCAGGTGTGTTGGGGAGGGTTAGACAAATAACGATCCAAAGACCCTCCGACCTGAAGGAGGTTGGTGTCAGGAAGGGCATCCGGTCATAGAATTCTGCTCCAATTACCCCACCTTTGGGGGTCAATTGGCCAACCCGGGTAAACCTCTATACCGGCTGTTTAAACCAGCACAAACATGTCTCTTGGCTGGTATCTTCCCATCTGCTCTTAGGTCTACCCCTTTGTAACCATATTGTGGTATCCATCCTGAGTAGATGTAGAAGACATTGTAGTTTCCTCTTGATAAGAAGACTGACCTATTCCAAAAATGTAGTAATATTCAAGAATCGTGCTAAAATTGTGCTGAATGTTTATTGTATCTCTATACGTGTGTGTGTGTGTGAGCGTTGACCACAATGATTGTATTGCTTACGAACCAGTGAGAAATGGTAGTTCAATTTGGTCCGGCCCTCAATTAGCTTAACTGAGCCAAAAGTAAATGTTGCACATGGTGCAATGTGAACATCAACACTTCTGAGGCACAACGCTGGTTACAACATCTCTTTGTATGCGTTTACACGTTCAGTGAGTGCCGACTAACAATATATGATGCAATGTGTGCGTTTTTATGAATGAAACCAGTAATTGGACCGTGTACACGTACTCGGCTAAGGCATCGGCTCACCCTTCTGCAGGCTTCCGTGGGTTTTTTCTGGTTTCGGTCAAGATTGTGCCAGACAGGTTTCAGCCAGTGCAAAAGTGACCTGTTTATTCCACAGCCCTACTTAAGGTCTTTTGATGAGTAAGATAAAACACAGTCAAATAACCACGTGAAGAGAGCAATCTAGATGATTAGTCTAGTTATTTGTGCAGTGTTCATTTAACATAACCATTTTAAGTACTGTACTGTAAATATTGCTTTCATATCTAATTGCCGATCTTGTAAAATTTGAATGGTTTCTGGTTGTCTATATTTGTTTCCATAAACTAAATTGATACGTGCACTGAATATACTATATAGTGTAGTTAGATGATTAGTATTACAACATAAAATATCCAGTGAGCTTGCAAGCTCTGGAAGCGGGATTCCTGACAAACTAACCAACAAAAAAATTGCTGCGAATGCATAAAAACCCTCTAATTTGCCTGCTCCCAATGGACGGTAAGTATCGTTCAGCTCCCGAAGTTGAAGCAAGAGTATTTTAGGTGCAACCACTGTGAGTTAAACCGTGAATATAATGCGGTTAATCGTTGTCCTCTTAATTCCCTTAAGCAAGTTGTGCCGGAGGCTTTTTTCTGTCATTCTGGAAGTTGAGCAATGCCCAAAATAATTACAAGGTCTTGAATCCTCAAACGGGATTAACCCCCCCTTACAATCAGCAACGACTGCAACAGGAGCATACGTCCTTTTAATAAGGTGACTTAGTGAAACATGATCATGTAAGCCACGCAGCAATCTCGGCACGGACTTATCCTAAACGCCTGTGAATGTGTATGGTGCTGTGCTGCATTATACCACGGGGAAGTAATTTGAGTTATCATTGTCACATCACTGTGGGCCCCAGGGACCTCTTATTTCCGGACAATGTGCCCATTCTTTCGGGCTTGGCACGTGGTGAGGGCCTTGTTATGACTTCCGCCCATAGCTTATTTCATGCCACTCATTTTTTGCTGATGCGGCAGCTGATTTTTGCGCCAGATGGCTTAGGAGTGTTGTAGCAATAAAGAGATGCACACGCATTACAAACACAAACCTCTAGCGCTTGTTGTGCATTCTTGAGGTACTGAGGCAGCATTGTGTTTAACAGTGTATAGCGTGTGAATGCTGTATTGTAACTTGTTTATCAGCAATGATGACACATTTGCCCATAACGGAGAATGCTGTATACAATGTCAACACTAACTAGAATTTATGTGGAATTTCGAAGCGTTTTTGTTTAGCTTTGAGCCTTTTGAAGTGATTGTAACGTTAACAATCAGCTATGTTTTATCCACTGCTGGATGAAGGTCTTCACATGGCTTCGCCATCAAAGTTTACTCTTAAATTTAAACTAAATTTCACCGACTCACAACAAACCGACTGAGCAGGGCTCCGCGCCTCCGAATCAACGGGTGCAACGCGCCCGGAGAAAATGCGCGCGTTTCAAAAGTAGATTATTATTATTAAAGGTCCGACAAAAAATATTTTGTTTGTCTTTGGGACTCTAAGTGATTACTCACTGCTCAAACACGCCATACCAAGCAGTTGTATACACAGCATCTGCAAATTGCTTTTTAAGCACCAATGTAATATGAAAGTTTACTTATTTAAGAGTTTCTCGTGCCATATATTTACATACTCCAGCAATGTTTGCTTTGTAACCCTACCATGTATTCGTCTCCTACAAAATATTTTAAACCATGTACTATTCAATCCTAGATTATGTCATATCCATCACAATAATTTTTGTAAAACAAAGCATATTGATGGTTGCTCTTCAGAGTTGCTCTTGCGGGATAGCAGTCTTGAGCGATTTCCCTCTCTCCCTCGCAATGTTTCACCTCCCACGTTGGAAGCCTAATCAGTCGTCATCATGACGTTATCACGCCTGATGATGAAAACCTACATTAGTACAACAAAGGATATTGGCAAAATGTTGCTGAGAGGCAGATGGAACATAATAATAATTAATAGCGTTTTATATAGCGCCTTTCACCCGAGGGTCACAAAGCATGACATGGTTTCGTAGCCTCACATTGTGACACATGTGCAACCACATACCTTTCGAGTTCGTGGCATCTTTTCATCATGTACAATCATTAATCAGAAATAATCACGCGCATTTTCCCTGACAATCAAGTGAAATCATGTGCATGATGCCACGGGTGTTGCCACGCAGCAGTCCAAATCCACGATACAGTACTTCTACTACCTTGTGTGACGTGCATGTTACTCGACTGAGATCCTATGCACAAAGTCAAGGTCAAGAGGTAATAATGGGCTGTGTTGCCAATGCCACGAAACACTGCCTCCGCTCTCTTCATTCTGATAGATGAAACGTGTGTATTTAAGTGGAGGTTTGTCAATTTGTTTAACAGTGCATGATGCAACACTACACGTGTGCCTCCTTATCGCCTTGCTGTACAAATTGCACAAGGTGCACGTTAAGATTACGTTTCTAAGAAAAGGGAGAGAATGCTGTGGGCAGAGAACGGAATGTGATGAGTGTACCGACGGTATGAATGACGACTCATCGCAGAGAGATGGTTAGTCATAGGCAGAGGAAAAGTTGAAGTGTCATGTGCCATAGGAAAAGCATTTGGACTATCAGTTTATTTTATCAATCTGAGGAAAGCGTTAATATCAAGAACGTATAGTGGCTTCTGTTGGAGAAGACCCTCTGTCTCAGTCTGGATTTAATTTTCCTACTGGGGCACATTTACCTTGTACTACACTAGAAGCCACACAACTGTAGATCAGAAACCGATTTTGCCATCGTCTGTCGATGACACCAACTCGTGATGTTGCCCATTCCCCCCTCCCCCCGCATA
The DNA here is from genome assembly GCA_036362915.1 of Geotria australis. Taxonomy (NCBI): domain Eukaryota; kingdom Metazoa; phylum Chordata; class Hyperoartia; order Petromyzontiformes; family Geotriidae; genus Geotria; species Geotria australis. Next base: position 4,349,003 of record JAZEWU010000002.1, read on the forward strand.
AGGATGGGGTTTTGGGGTTTCAGAGATCCATGAATGCAGCTTTAAAACGTGTTTTCCCTTGATCTCATTTCCAGAAAAAAGCAACCGAGGTTGCTCATACCAAAGTGTTTTCGGCCCAGGACTCGCAGAATCGGATCGCCAAGATGAAGACCTTGCCCATGGCCCAGGAACTGTATGCAGGTGAATATGCACCAGCAACCACACATGTGCACAACACGGCATGGCGGTGTGGTGTTATTGGAGGTTTAGCTTCTAAAAAAAGGTATTTATCGCTTGGACGGTTTAACAACCAACCTTATGCACCTTGGACTGTATCAGTGTGCATACAGCACCTACTGATTTTTATTGACTATAACAAATGTTGACACCCGCACATGCGAAAAGCACCCAAGGCATTGCCATTGACATTGTTTAATCAGTTCGTGATCCCGTGACAGGTCATTAGCCTAGCATGTGACACAGTGGCTTTGTTTGAGACCTCTTGCCCTAATGCAGCGGGGTGAGAACAATGATGGGGTTGTGCTTCCAGGTAGCGGTGTTCGTTTACATTAAGGACATGTCTTGCTGGTGACATCACTTGGTATCAGGTTGGATATTGTCAATATCTCTCATTTTAAAGAAGCTGGCTTTGCAAACATCATAGAGTACTTGTTTGTCATACGTATGCGAAGGAACTGATACATTTTTATATTTAATTTGAAGTATTATGGTATGACGTGCCTATACTTTTACGCCATTATTTTAATTATATAGTGCTGATGCCAACGTTGGCATTGGTACGTGGTGACTAATAGTGCTTGTTCACATGTATCTTGCTTTTTTAAAATGTCTAGCTTCACAATACTGTATAATTATTGTAAATGCCTATGGCATTCCTGTGAAAAAGTAGATAATGCTAGAAAAAATGTTGGTCAAAGGTCACAACAAATTACATATCTTTTGTTGCGGTAAGCAAAATAATTGCCCAAATAATAAACATAGCAACAAGCATTTGAGCACCTTAATGAAATACACAAACTTGCTTTAAAGTTGTAATCGACAGAACCATTGACAAACTATTACTGCGCTGCATCATCCCACGCTCTTCAAATCCAAGTGATTAGTCTAAAACTGAAACTTGTGCGAGATGAAGTAACATCAGCATCGGCGTTTACTGGCGATGCAGAGGAGGCTAATAAAGTGCGCGTTTGGGTCCAGGTTTGAGCCGCAAGCCTGCGACTCGCAACGACCCGACGCTTGGCGACCAGCCGAACGCCGTGGCTGCCGGTGCCATTCCCAAGCGCCGGCATCACACGCTGTGGCCGGCATCTGCCAAGCGCCACAGCGATCCCAACCTGCCGCAGCTACACGTGGACCCATCCCTTGCGAGGGTGCAGTCGGACGATTGCATTGACGGCGCGATAACTCTCAATCGGGTGAGTGGCCCCCATTCATATTAATAATTCTACATTTTGATGGGGGGGGGTTTTGGCCTGTCTATTGTTTACAGTATGCATGGTTATCATGAAATGCTGTACTATGTTTAGCCAATGGGTCAATCCACTGCAGGAGGTGCTGCAAGTGCCACGTTTGTCCAATATGACTGCTGGACTTTATTTTTAATTCATATGTGCGCGCCATATATGGGCAGTGAATTCGATAAGGGTGTCGAGTAGTGATGGCCTTGGATTGTTGGCTTATTCTCATTCAATTACCATGTTAAGAATTGTAAGTTATGATTTATATCCCTTTTTAGTTAATTTACTGTTGAAAGAAGGCCTCTATGCTGTGTTAGTTTATAGGGGTTGTTTTGATTTAATACTTCACCATGCTTGTCAATGTGTTTTGGTAAGGGGGAAAGTTAGATGGGCAGGGCTGGTTCAGATATCTCTCATCATTGCTGATAAACCATCCCTGGGAATTGAACTTAAAGAATTAAAAATCCTCTTCGTTTTTAGATAGTCTAAAATGAGCAGTTGCGTTCCGTGTAAAACATCCACGGTTGACTGTTTTCAATTCATGAGAATATTTAACCAGCATAATGGGTAAAACAATGTTGATACGAGCCAAAAATAAACCGACATCTAACAATAGTAAATTATTTAATCAGGCAGTCGTATTTTTCCACCATTTGTTCATGTATCGACTCTTTAAGAAGGGTGTAAGCGATAGGGTTTGTAAATACTCCTCGTGCTGCTGACTGCTTTGATATGGTATGAAGGATGTGGGAAGAGTGTTTTGTCACAGGGCCATGTTTGTTCGAGCAGGCTGGCGCAGCGCACAAGTGCACTTTAATCCCGAGTTTTGCCGTTTCTGCCCGCTGCATCAGCTGTGTAAACTTCTGCTTTGCAGGGCCTGCTTATTGCAATTAAACTTATCTGATTTGGCGAGGCAGATCTGCCGAAAGTGGAATCAAGTTTTTAATTAACACTTTTTGATGTTTTAGCAAATACACGTATTTTAATAATGGTGAGATGTATTTATTCTGAAGAGATACCATAACTTGGGGAATTGGCACATCTAAATATTAAAACTTTGATTAGCTTCACTATAATTCTTTCAACCCGGGTTCAACGCCTGATCATAAGCCATGATTAATATTTGAAGTTGACCTGATTGGGTTTTGTTCCCGCGAGGATGACTGCTTTAAAGGAGTAGTTTAGTATAGTAATGTATCTTACCATCAACGTGGGATTTCGCCGGGCACTCCGGTTTCCTCCCAGAGTCCAAAGACATGCTGCCGCATAGGTTAATTGGCCTGTGGACTAAATTGCCCCCTGTGATGGACTGGCGTCCTATCCTGGGTATAGCCCTGCCTTGCGCACTGTCTGCCGGGATAGGCTCCACCTCACCGCGACCCTGTACGTATACTACAAATACAGGGATCTCTAGCTACACAGACTGTTGGGGCAAGTGCTGTTGGAAAGCCCCCAATGTAGGCTGGAAAAATGCAAATGAGGGGGTGGCGTGGCCACCACTATTACCAACCACATTTTTCTCCCCTGTGTTGAAACTGACACACTACATCAGGTACTCTTTTAAAGACTTAGGGAAGGCCCATAAAAGGTTCAGCTAATAACCACTGATGGGGTAGGCATGGCTGAGAATCCGATTTAGGTTGTTGGGTGTGTAGCGCAATGCGCTAACCGCTATGGTACTACTTCCCTACACACACACACGTGTGTGTACACCCGAGCTACACAACCTGATGTGGTGTCACTGTATTTGCCACGCAGAGTGACGTGTTAAGTAATTGCCTGGTGAAATATCTGCTGTGTATCTTTAGCATCATTCAAGAGCACCGTGGAAGAGCCTGAGGGCTTTGTTCAAGCGAAGCAAAGCTGTCAAGCACAGCCACTCCGGAGACAGCACCTACAGCAGGTGAGCGGGCGACCCGCGGAGCCATGCTCTATCCCACCCTCCCCGGAGAGCGAGCGACGACCGCCGGTGATGGCTGCGCATTACCCTATAGCCCTGTCCAGACTGTCTTGAACAATCACATTCCAGCTGTCTGTCCTTGGCGCTCAGCACTGACTGAGCCCAGAGGCCGTGTGGATTAGAGGGGCTGTAGGAAAAGTTTCTCCGACGACACTATTTCTACGCTGTTTGCGTGCTGCGCTTCACTCGACCATTTCTGGCATTCGTTAAACTTGTGGCTGTTGTCGCAAAAACATTTTTTTGACTTTGCAACGTGTTCCCATGTTGCGCTGGGACTGTTTAATGTCAATGCCGGTTATGTTCATTTGGTTTTGGCATTTCCGAGAGAGTGACATTGAACATGCGCCCTCGATGTCCAGTGCGACGCATAATAATCTGGCTTGGTATCGCACACAAACGGCAGCATAATCCTCTCCTGCTGGTCCCATGCCTACATGCAGGGGCCACACACCTGTTGATTGCACTGAACTTGTGAGATCCATCCATTTTCAGAAACCGCTTAATCCTGTACAGGGTCGCGGTGACCCGGAACCTATCCCGGCAGACACAGGGCGCAAGGCGGGGGAACACCGTGGATGGGATGCCAGTCCGTCGCAGGGCACCTGGGGAAATTAAGTCGGGATTTCCAATTTAAATCATCGTTCTAATGCACGGTGAAGTGCATAGTTTTCTTGCCCACGTGGGAGATGCACGGCGAATAATTACACCGCAGTTAATTTGCTGCGAGTCTTGCTTATCCCTCGGGTTAAAGCAGACAAGCTTAAAGGGGTAAGCTATCGCTTGTAGTTGAGCGTCATTAGTACAATAATTGCTGGGATGTGTATAGTACAATACCCATTATTCCATGTGTTTACGATTCCATCTCTAGACAAGTAAAATGAAAGCCTTTTAAAGGTCATCTGTGACCATTATGTTCGTGTTTCTGCTGGAGGTAAGGAAATACGCATTATGTTGCTTAGACCAGGCTTTAAGAAAAGCAGTTTAGGGTTTTGTTTATTAATGTTACATGCCAAAAATATAGGGCATGCGCCATTCCAGAAGTACACTAGAGAAAGTATATAAACACGGGCAAGAGCACAAATAAATATAATAGTTAATTGCCATTAAAAACAAAATTTACAATGGTTATAGACCCACTGTTCATAAATGTGTACATGCACGTTCTTAACAACCGCACGGTACTATGAGAAATGTATGCAGTGAAGTGTTTTTTTTCTTCCATGTAGACGAAGTATATATTTGTTATCTAAAATTTAGCGCAAAAATAGGCGGTGTGAAGCTATCTGGAATAGTTAAACATTTGAGGTTTAAAAATGTTGAAAAGGGGAGTTTGTGCTGCTATCTTGTCATGTTTGTCTACCCACCCACCTGGCGCTCACAACATTCATATGCTTTTTTCCAGAAGCGAAGAAGTTGATGACATCAAAGAAACGGAGGAGTTTTCTGCTCCAAGCTAAAAGCTTTTTTCGAACATTTTCAGCTGGTATGTTTGTTCAAAGTCTACCAAATGTGCCAGATGTTGACATTTGTTTCTGTTTTGAAGGGTAACGAGGGCCATACAACCGATGTTTAATAATACATCCGGTGTATACGTTCTGTGCGTTTATTTCCGACCAGAATTTCCAATTTTACCGTTTTTTTTTCATTAAATAGTGTATAAATAAGTCTGCTTTTTTCCCCCAAAGGTGTTGAAAGGTATTTAAATGTTACGCAAACGGTGGCAGCCAACGGTTGTTTTTTTATTAATTTATTTTGTCTTCTACGCTTGCGCATGGAAGACCAAAACAGTTCAACGGCACGCAGCGTGTGTTCCAGGTAGTTCTCCGAGTATTTATATTTAATTTACTAGATAAAATACACCAACCTTGTTTTAAATGGCTCACTGCCTTTTCGGGTTAGTCCTAATGTGCGTGTAAATACACCTGGTTGTTTCCTGGGTTACAGCTGTGTTATGAAATACAAACGCAGTGCCGTTTCAATCCTTTCCCAGTGTTTCGGCTGTGCTCTATGTGCAGCTCCGCTGTGCAGCCGCTCACCGAGGTGGTAGGGGCCAGACTCGCTCGGAGCGCGATCTGTCAGTGAGCTGTATCTGCCGAGTGTTGTCAGCCCAAGTAGGAATTCGTGTTATGGGCTTGGAATGTGAAGGAGTAGGATCAGTTCTTTTTTTTGGTTGTGTTTTTTTGCTTCACGTCTTTTTTTAAATGCGATCTTGGCCCGTGACTCTAGGTTTTAAGTCATGCCGCCCGTACGGGCAAATATTCAACTACAATTTGTCAGTGTATACTAGAGCTGCGCCGTCATGCGATGCTGGGTATCAGTGGGCCGCTTGGTTAGAGAACCCAGGCGGCTTGTTTTTAAAGAAGCTTGAGGTGGTCGCATTTTTCAGGTCAGACTGCAGAGTTTCTCTGTTTAAAACCAGGCAGTTGTCTGCGAGTTATCCTAGGTTTTTGAGTGTAGCGAGTTGTTGGTATCAGCCCAGTGGCGAATGATGGCAATGACGGAAAATTAGGTGAATAATTGCTGCATCATACTAATCTACCTCCTTAGAGTCACTGATGGTTTTTATTGCATCCTTCTACTGGATTTTTATGTGTGTGCCATGTTGTGCCCTTGGAATCTGAAGAATGAATGGATACCAAACTCTGACTTTTATACCTCTACCCTTGCGTCAGGCAGTCCCAATCACTTGTATCATGACATGGTGCAATTAATTCTGACAACTGAAATGATGATTGGTCTTCAAAGCTGTTCTTCCGGTATAGCCGTGTCAAGCGCTCTCCCTCTCACGGTGATCCCGAAAGAACAGCTTTGAAGAGCAACCATCCTTAATTGAGCAGTGAAAACCTATGTTAGTATGCTAACTGAAATGTCTTTTAAATACCTATTAAGAACACGTAAATTCTCAGAACACTTAACTGGTTTCATTTTGTTATTTCAAATATGGAATGCATTCGGCTGAGTGGATTTAATTTATTCTCTCTGCTCCTGCACATTCTTCCGATGTTAACATTCCTTCGCCTCACTGATGCTTTTCTAACATCTTCAAGGATAATCTCCAGCCAGTCTTTGCCACCAATGTGCTTCGCACATCAAAGTTTGATAAATTGCATGCAAAGATAATTAAAAATGTGGATTCTTATTTTTTTAAATCATCTGTATATATTCACTTTCATTTGTCCTGGACACCTTTGCAAATGAGTAGTTCCATCGTAAGAGATTTTCCAAATAAAATATTTTAATAAAACATATTCCCAAAGCCTAAGGTCAGTTGCACTTCTTCTTCTTTGCGATTCTTCGAAGCGCGATGGTTAAATTACAGTTTCCCATTTTCTTACACAGCCCCTTGCATTTTCATTGAACTCCGCAAGGTCTTTTGAGCTGCAGAGGTTGGGTAGTAGAGCACAGACAGGGCAGTGTTCCATAGTATGGTCTGCTTCTCCACATTCACAGGTGCTTGGGCTGGTCTTGTAGCCCCATCTGACCAAAGCATCTTTTGATCGTCCCGTTCTAGTTCTCAGGAGGTTGAGTGTCTTCCACTGAATCCATGGTGCATTTGAGCCAGGAGGGAAGTCTTGGAAACGTTAATGAAATGTGTTTTAAACATACAGTTCTTCACATGTAGAATAAAATATTATCCACCACAATTACAACATCCGCTCAGCACAAGTATGGCGCACGATAGGATACATGCTACTAGTGATACTTTAATGCTGCTTTGTGGGGAACGATTTGGATCCCCCTCGATATCTGGGGGGGTCGTTACCCCATTGCGATTAATACCTTGTGACCTACGATTGTCCGAGGCATCAAGCTCTCTTGGCCGTATCAATCATGTACTTGGCATTGTTGTTTCAGTGTAGTAACTTGGAATATATTTATTTCCCTTAAGTGTTTCCAGGATCCCGTTTAAACCCGATGTAAAATACCCTGTGATATTGTTCATGAGTGGGCCATGGCATAATATTCAAATGTGGATATTTTTTTTACCAATACAATCGCTTGGGTTATTTGAAGTAATATTGTTTAAAACAGTGGCCTGTTTTAACACTACGGTGTCGTGTATGTAGCTAGTTGAAATGAAACCATACCTTGCAGGATGTCTTATTTGTCATTACATTTGTCGCTCACCAGCTGTGGAACTTGATGACCAAGCAACTTGATGAAGATCCTCGGCTCACATGCTGATGCGAGTCGAATTATGGGTGTCTGGACCAAGAGGGAAAAGAACCCAGGGTTTTTGCAAATACTTCTGTGATATAATGTTTTGATATAGTTTTTCGTGCACTCTTACATTTTACATATAAAACAAACTTATATATAGTTCTTCCTTTATAACTGTATTTTGTACTGCTCACTTTTATTTACACTCGTAATGTGATGTATGGATGGTATTTATATAATATTATGTTGGAGGAAAGTATATTTGACAGAGTTATGCATTTATTGTGAACATTGCATATGTAAGGTTCATATTTATCAGTATTAATCTTAAAATGCAGTATTTATTGATATTTTACAAATCGATTTATTTTGCGCAGAGGAAAGGTATATTAACAAACAACTCTGAACAAGATTTGTATTGTTTATAATTTTCACTCTGGTCAATGTTACACCAATAAAATGCTTTTAAACCAAATAATGCTTTCTTTACGTTTTGATTCTCTAATGCTGAGTTGATTTGTGTTTTTAAAGTACCAAATAACTTCATTTTAGCAATATTTAGATTGTTGTGGCCTGGGGTATTGGATTAGTGTATTCACATTTTTGACCAAAAAAGCTTAGATTTCATCAAGGTTCACTGTTTTTGTTGTGCACAAATACTTTTTCTGTTGAGCGTTTGACCACAAGACGAACTTAATTTCTCCATCTTTGGCCAAACGTACGCACAAGTCATTTTAATCACTGAAGCACCAGTGGGCCATTTGAAATGTTGTTCCAGTTGTTGTGATCCATTGCCCTCTAACCAGGCCTTCTGGATAGGCTTTATGCTTGCATCCTCGAACGGGGTGATCCATGGGCCCCAGCTTGAGCTCGGCGACCGACGGGCGCAGAGCGTGTGTGCGGTCAGGTTTTGTTCTGGATCTTTTTACAACACCTGACTGCAGGGCAAGGTAAGCCGGAACGTCTGGTTGATGACAAGCTACACGCCTGAATAGGCCCAGACGGCAGTGCCGGATTAGATACTAAATCTGAGGAAGACTCGTGTAGGATGCCACGATGTCATTCCTGAAAGTCTAACTTAAACATATGTACATGTTGGTGACCCTTTCACTTGAATATTAAGACCTAAGTTGCATGAATTGCTTTTGGTTTAATTAGCAGTCAGCTCATGCTGAGACCTTGGTGAATTAGGATTACGACCAAGTCATGTTCAGCAATGTGTTTTTCTCCATCTCATGCACTTCCTTGTCTTGATGCGGCTAGAATTTTTTTTAAGAAACACGTTAACTTTGGTGCCAAATTGAGCGTTTTAACTTAGGGGTTTGTTAAAATGGTTAGATTAATCATCCGTTTCCGGGGCTGAGGTGAACAGGTGGGTTTCAAACGCTAACGGAGTTATAAATGAAGTACCAGTGAAGGCGTAAAAGTAGAATATAACTCGTTTCAAATGTTCTGTCATATTTTGCTCTTTGCCCTTCTTTACTGTCAAAATAAGATCAGTAATACTATTGAAAGTTACGTGTTCAGACTTACCAGTGTGGTTAGAAATGTGTGGCTATCATTCACATCTGTTCCCTCGGGCTGAAAGCCATTAACAACAATCGCCAGAGCTATTGCATGTGTCATGTTTGAATGGCAAAGCTTTCAAATAACATCTTACTGATTTACACGTCTGATTTATTATATTCTTAAGTCGCTGTTGGAAGTTCAACTAAAAAGGTGTATGCATTCCGTGTGCATACACCACCTCCAGTTGGTTTAGGGATTCCTGGGTTTTAAATAACAGAAAATACACCCACAAGGGACTTGGCCTTCCATACACATTCCATAGCAACTTCTCGCCTAGTGAGCAAAAACATACATTTATGAAACATAGATTTGTGTTTTCAAAGCGTGCTTACTTTTTCATATCTACAAGTACGTCATCACGTTGTATACCAATTATAAAATGGTTCAAGCGGATAATTAGAATGGATCAAAAGGAAGACCATAAAGGCCGAGTAGATGCCCGTGGATTTAAGCTGCATTGCTAGTCACGCTTTCTGCACACCAGGATTGCACGAGGGAGGAAAAAAAACTGACCACACAATTTAGTGACATTAATGTCCACATGTTCACGTGTGGGCTGGTGCCGGCTCAAAGCAAGGCAGGATCTCTGTTGTAACAACTGCTCTGTCTATAGCTTTACTGTTCAGTGTCCATAATTGAAGCTTTGTGAGAATAGAAAAAAAGAGGTGCCCAAATGTCACCTGTGTAAGTAAAAGAAATTTGGTTTGCTGAGGGTTTTCAGAATGCATTTTAAAGTAACTTCAAATGCATACCTGTTAACGGTAAATAATGTATCCATATTTAACACCCCTTGAGTTTGAATTAAACTTGCAGGGACTAATCACTTCACGTTCTCTATTGTAGTTCAGCACCTGAAATCAATCTTAAACAATCAAATCATTTGAATGAACTAAAACGTTAAATCAACTTTCATTCTCCAATATTTAAATAATCGTGACTGAAGGTATATTTACATAAATATTATTGAAGCACAACAGCAACCGCAGAACTATGCACCATCTTCATATGAAAGCTAAAACCAAATGTTAAAAGCGATGGAAAACACGAGGCTGACGCCCACAAATATTCCTTTAATGTATTAATGCAGCTACATGTGCCACAACAAATTATTACAACTGAAGTGACAACATTGTATTGTTTAACACGTGCGTACTGAAACTTGTTACAATAATGAGCCCAGCAGGAATAACTTATTGTAAGCATGTCGATAACAAAACTTTGCATATAAATGGTTTCCAGAATCAACATTTCACACATGCCCGCACAAAATGTATGCACCAGTAAACCGAAACATTATTGCAAAAATGTTTATTCGGTACAAATTAAATGATGGTTTACCCAAGTTTATTTAGGTGGGTACATAATATACAAAGTTAGAAATTTAGCACCATCTTGAAATCCATTATTAGTCACTCGTATATAGTGTATATGCCTGCTTAGTTGTCTGCCATCTCACAAATATATATTGAAACTAGAAGCCCTACAATACTTTGGTAATGAGCACCAGCAGTAGCATGGAAAGGCATACGAAATTTTGTAGATGGCAGCTGTATCACCAGAACACAGTGAGGCAATGGTGCGGCCTGTGCTAACACTTCCTTACCCCAGGTAAGACAATGCTGTCTGCAGATGGTTTGCAGATGCTCTTCCAAGACTGATGTTGTCTCTCTCCGTCTCGTAAGCACACACGTTTGTACTACCCACCCGTCATTGTATGGCAAGACTTGTCCCATGGTTGCTTAGAGTAATGATTTAGTTGAGGCTATTGAGTGGTGATTAAAATACAGCATTACGTACAACATTTATGGCTGCAGTCAATATAAATAAAACAAACACCAACAAAAAACGTTTGTTAGGTGTAAAATATTGAGAACATTTTAAGTGGCTTCAATAAGGACAGTAATTGTGTTTGATGGAATCTTAAGATAAATGTGGCTACCGGTAGTGTTAATGTATATCAGGGAAATGGTTGCAATTAACCTTGGTAGGATTTGCTCTCCGATCAGAGAAGTTTACTCATTTAAGCTGGAGCCAAAATCATAAACAGGATTGTACATGTGGCAGAGCACATCGAAACTAACCAGCACTGTTCAACTACCAAAGAGCTCAAGATTTTATACTGTGTTGGTGATATAACAAGATTTGAACAACGCTTTAAAGCAATTTCTATGTGTTAAGAAATGTTATGTATTGCTATCAAAATGACAACCAATTTTGGCAATGGCTGGTAATAATTAAACATTAAAATACAGGATTTCATGTTATACATAATTAGACGTTGTGAAGTTATGTTAGCACCAAAAGTATAATATACTGTACAAAGTAATCTGGCTATTGAATTATCCTAATTAAATGCACAAACCTGTACTTTTACGCTCAACATGCTAAAATCAACGTAAGTTTATGGGAGCCTTCATTTGAAGCTAACAATTAAAGGCATTACTCGCATTAAAACCAGTTAGCAAGCACAATCAACGTGTTAAAAACAATGTGGCATTATTTCAATACACCACAGGTGTGCGTGGCAAGGGACATTGTAAACACCAAACCACTGTTAAAGGGGCTGAGGTGAACAGGTGGGTCACATGCCAGAGCACCCAGTCCAGTCACATCAAATGCAGGCAGCTGACTGATTGACCGGTTTTACAAGTGTAGAAATGTTATGATCCCACTCCAATCGACAATAACTGCACTGTAAAATGTCATCATTTATTTTGAGAAATGTGATATTCCAAATTAAAAAAAACATTCTTTTAAGAATGCTTGTGGAAGTACAAATGCTGCTCTATAAGAGATTTTAAAAAAGCCACTTAAAGGATTTTTCACGAGATGCCATGTGAAATATCTCTTCCTCAAGAATGTTCTGACACCCAGCATGCTGATCTGTGAAATTTCAAAAGTTTCCTTTTCCCGTGACATGACACTGATAGCACATTTCGAATTAAAAAATACCCATTTTGTTTTTGTTCATTTTGATCCTCGTGTTCATGTGTAGAATTAGCAGATAAACTGAGCAACAGTTACTGCAGCCTGCATGTAGCACAGTTGGAGCAGATCTGTACTTTTAGAGCACCCAGACATCATCTTCCATTGTCAGAAAAGCTCAAATGACATCCCTTATGTTATTAAATTATTATTTTTATCGAAGGTGGTTTATTATAAATTTATAGTTAAAGGAAATTCTGGCATAGCTAACCATCATTACTGAGTGCCTATTAAATAGTTCGAGATTAACAGACCTAACTGAAGAACAATACCTCTAAGGCAATACAGGCATTATCACTGAATTGAATAGGCATTCTGTTTGTGTAAAGAATTTTCAGTGTTATGGGGCTTTACGTGCACCATACCCACCCACGTTCTCCCAAACCAGTTTGGCCCTTGCCTGGTGCACACCTTGGTCAAAGTGGAGGCACACAGTAAAACGTCACAGCCCGATGGATGGGTTTTGTCCCCACCCTGCTCGAAGCCTTGAAGCAGGGCTGAAACAATAAACACACAGTTCAGTGCGGTATGGGTGGCGTGCAGGTGCAATCGTGTTGATGTTTTTAAAGGCCTGATCGGAACTGGGGTGGATATACAGGAGTCCAGCAAGAGTAAACACTGGTATAGAGCCATCACCTGGCCCCATGGAAGCATGAAATGTTTGTTATGTTCTTCCTTCAGAAAGACTGAAACTTGCCATTGCTGGTACATTATTTGCGCATGTTTATGGAAAGACGCGTTTCGTTAAACCATACCAAATTAAAATGTACAAATATTAATGAAATTTGATAGCTTTAAATACAGAGCCATGTTTTATTTAAAATACTTTTATTTTCTCCAAAAGTGTGGTTGAAAAACTCTTGTTAAAACAACAGTCTGGTAAACTAATATAAGCTCAAAGTAATATTTGTTCAATCTCATATAAACCCTATTGAGATGGTTAACTGATTTAATATTTACGACTTTCTTTCGCTTACATTTTTGTGTAGCACAGGAGTTTAATTAACAAGATGCAATAACTACAGCGTACCTTAACTGTGTGGTTATCGGTAATTGTCTACATACCATTTTTGAGCAGAACAGGCCTTTGTGAAGAAACGTGCTACTCGCATCTCCAAGTGCATCATTTGTTTTCTCCCTCTCAAATTTCTGCATAAAAATAGACTTTTTAAAAAGTTTTCTTCTCAAAGATCCAGATGTACAAGTTCATCTGGGTTGAATAAGTACCACCTATTTTACACTTTAGAAAAGGTCTGTGCAGCCCTTTTGGTTTTGACAATACAAAAACAAAAACGTTAACATTGATATGCAATTAGACACGATAAAGCATTTAAGGTTTATGTGCTGAAATTGGTCAAAGCACTTATTTTCAATTGTCGACATTGCCACCATTCGATGCTACTTTATTGGCGACTTCAAAATTTTGCCCAATGAGGTAGCCTCCTTCCCAATGCCAGAGACAAATCAGGATGGAGACTGGTGTCCGTCACTGCGTTGAACAAAGGCTACTCACACAATACATTGGCCTTTTAGCACAACACGCACACCTGAAAGAGGATAAAAACAAAAATTAAACTCACACCTCCGTGCCATCATGCAAGTTGTTCTGAACTTTGACCGCTAGGTTGACCCTTTTGACCTTCACCCCCTTGACCCGCGCGAGCTCCACGTCGTCGTTCTTGTTCAGCAGGTTGACGTTCTTCACCAGGGTGCTCGGGCGGGGGTTGAGCGGACGCTCCGACTCGTCCGCCTGCTTGCCGCCCTCGGCCGCCGCCGCCTTGGTGTTGAGCGGGTAATCGACGGGCACCTTGGCGCGGGCGCGCCTGCGCCTCGTCGCCAGGCACGCTAGGCACGCGACGGCAGCCGCGGCGAAGGCCAGGGCGCAGACGATGGCGCCGGCAACGGCTGCGCTCGAGGCCGACTCCAGCGAGGCGGCGGCGGCGCTCTGCTGCAGCTGCAGCGTCTTCATGTTGGTGCCGTTGCGGACGTCGGCGTCGCCGGCGCCCAAGCTCTCGTCCTCGTCGTAGATCACCGAGTCGTGGAGCGCCAGTTTGCCGTCGCGGTCCAGCAGGTCGCGGCGCCGGCGGCGGCTCGGCAGCGCGACGGACGCAGAGCGGCGCAGGCGAGGGCCGTGCGACTCGGGCCCGATCAGGTAAATCACCTGCAGGTACCACTGGTGTCCGGCGGCCACCTGCAATGTTCACCAGCACGAGGACACTTGAGAGTGCGCAATGAGATAGACAAGTCCGGACATTCTAAGTTGTTTTTCAGGGATTTCCTAAGAGTAGATGAGAAGATAACAGACAAGAGGCATGTTGGTGCTGATTTAAACGTTTGCTATCCAAGATGATCTGGCTTGGCCGGTTGGCCCCACCATAGCAGGGGTATTGGAGATTTTACGGCCGGATTCGCTTCCCAGTATCAACCTACTTCAGTCGGAGGAGGAGTGCTAGACTCTAGGTGACATAGCTCTGGAGTTCACTGGAACACGCAAACCCCTCCATGATAAGAATACGATCCATGAGGAGGGCCACTCATTAGGAGACAGAATTAACATGACTGGTTAAACGTGGCATAACTAATCACTTTATTCACAAATTAGGGCATAGTCCAACATACCGATGTTAAATATATAACAATATTGCGCATGCATGCAAACACACTGCACGTACATAAAAAAAGAAATCTCAAGAATTTGCTGAAGATAATGCAAAAATGCACGAGTTCAACGTGACCACAGCAATCATCTTAGTCTGTCCGAACACCTGCCTTCCGGGTCCTCGTACCTTGTAGAGGGCGTCCACCTTCATATTGAAGCCGTCCACTCCGGGCATGTCCCACAGCGCCTGGAACTCGGGAACGTCGGACGCGAAGCGCGCCTCGAACGGCACGTCATGGAAGTAACGGTCCACCGCCTCGGGGTGGTTCCGGTCCTGCGGGTGAGCACGCGAAGGACGATGCATTTGCAATGAATCTATGACAGTGATCAAAGTTCATTAGATTAGAGCAGTGGTTGTTAACCTTTACAGCAGCCTGCACCCCGTTGATAACCAAAACATGTTCTTGCACCCCTTTTTAATAAATACATATATAATACAAACATCTGACATGTCTCGCACCCCCAGGGGGTGCGTGCACCCCAGGTTAAGAACCACTGGATTCGAGCCTCAGCTGTAATTATCGCGAAGCCTGCACGGCCGCTCCTGCCCGTACCAGCAGCAGGAAGCGATGCTTGAGGTGCTTGTTGGGCTGAATGCAGCCGTACTGCGGCCCCTCGTTATAGATGGTTCCCGTTGGATCGAAGAACGGGACGTATCCGTCACGCCCCGTGCACAAGTACACCTTCTCCAGCTGCAGCTTGTAGGCAGACTTGAGGTTCTGGTCGGGGTTCCAGAGCACGCGGCCGTACAGCGTTTGACCTGCGGTAGGAATGCGTGGAAACCAAGGTTGTTGTCTTTTTTTCAGCTCGAATGTTCAACGAGCCAGCGTTTCTCGTGTGACCTTTAAATATTTCTGATGTTTGTTTTCTCTGTAGTGGTTGTTCCTAGACTGGGATTTACATAAAACCGTAGCATGTTACGGACCATTTATTTACGACCTCTACGTTCTTCAAATGTATATTATTTTGAGATATAGCCATGCCAACTAAATTTGTATGCAAGCCTATAGGTCATTTTTGGATTTGTCAAATGTATTCTTATGTACAAATAGCATAGCTGTTAAACAGAATTAGACGAGGTATTGTTAGCCCGCAGTACGGTTGAGATCTAAATAATAGTTGCATCATCGACATTTTGACACGTACTGCACTCATATTATCTTAAATAACATTTTAAAAAATATGCTGCAATGACCTGAAAGATGAGTACACCAACATAGTCATCTCACCCCTACTCCACGCTTAATTTCTGGGAATTTACCACCACAGAGGAATTTTTGAAGGCGAAACCAATCTTATTTGATCTGTGGTGGGATATTTGCCAGAACACCCAGGTTAACACCCACACACTTCATCCAAGGGCATCACTGAACTTTTAATGTCTGAAGCGTAGACATTATCTTGGCTTAACGTTTCATTTGAAAGATGGATTGATATTCTCTCGATGCTCGCTGGCATGTCTGATCTCTAAATAGACCAGATGGTGGAGTAGAGGTGATCGTGGGGGTCGAAGGAGGCAGAATGGGTGGAATGAGGGGGGAGGCGGTCAGTTACTCATACAGGTGGACTATTAAACGATATCACTCAAATCACTCAGTCGCACATTTTAAAATGCAATGCAAGCAGCTGGTTGCATGTCAGAGGACCACTGCTGAACAAAGCACAGTAATATTAGATAGGTGAAGAATGAGGGGCGGGTGCGATGCCCTCACGGCAACAAAAAGGACGGACTTAGACGGACCAATAAGAAAACCAGTGCAGTTAATTCTCACCACATATAGCCCCCTCTAAATACTATTTTTCATGCTTACATATCAACACAATCTGTGTAAGGTACATCACAGTGGGGGTTAGTTGAAACATGTTTATCTGGGCTAGACAAACTTCAGGCCATCATGTTAAATTTCAGATACATACATTGTAAATTACATGGGGCTCTTTTTTCTCAGGTTGAAATGACAAATGCCATTACTCCCACCATCTGACCTTTTTAGAAAAGCGTCATAGTTCTCAGACGTGTTTTCGGGTTGTACCGCACAGTGTTTGGCGCGACATCTGACAATTTTCTCTGCGAGCCCAGGCGCTATTCACAAACTGAACCTCCCAGCACGTGGGTTAAAAACACCGGACATCTCGAGCAACATGCAGATACAACCCAAAAACACAGCAGAGAGCATCTTTACCCACAGAAACAATCTCATCTGCTCGAGGCCACCTCCGTGGTCTCTGATGAGACTCACCCATGGAGAAGGCACCCTTGTAGTCCATCTCGGGCAGGGCCACGTCTGACTTGCCGGGATCTAGCAGAAACACCTTGTCATTGTTGCAGAGGTGGAACTCTGTGTTGAGCGAGTACACGACAGGCACCGGTCGGTTTGTCTGCTGGAAGGAGATGGGCAGCAGAAACCTGCGTGCAGCGGCGACACGGAGAAAACACCGGCATCAGTCCAGCGGCAGAGAGACGTTTCTCTCACACGCAGGTATGTTCAAATGTTGTCTGTAGCTCTGCAGATGATAATTTCTATAACCTGCTTCAGATTGTTTATTCCCAAAGAACGTCAAAATACAAGCTCGGCTGGTGGAATAAACGGACCCCTCAAGTGTAAGACTGCAAGGGCAATTCCCAGCTAGTTTCGATTTAGCTCATCATCCCCATGGGGCTGTAAAGGGAGCACCACCTGTTTAGCACGACTTGAATTGTCAATAGTGGTTTCCTTCTGGAGAGACCGACCGATCTTTGCCAAAGGCATGTGGAATGTAGAGTACTGGCTCATTGCTGCTATTCAATGTCACCATTGCCTTGTGCTTGTTTGAGTGGAGGAGAATGACAACTTTGTTTGTGAACTATTAAATATAACGATTACAATGCAGGATCATTGGAAGATGGTGACTGTTTGATCATGTCTGATCATGTCTGATGATGATATTGGTGATGATACATCAATAAAATGTGTGGATTAGCTTCTCTGTAGGTATTCTGCGTAGGTTATTCATCTTTACATTGTTGAATGTCGTCCTTGACTCAGCCTAATATGAAGTTGCCCAACTTACTTTTCTGGTGCCTGTGCGGTGCAGGACAGGGGCTTGCTGCCTGGGTCAACCCACGGCTGCGTGGGCTGCACTGTGCACGGAATCAGATACACTGTGTACTCCCCAGAGTAATCCTTCCTGCAGAGATGAACAAACACAATACAATTCATTGGTAGGTGTTCATTATTACAGCAGAAAATACCCAGTGAGCTTGCAAGTTCTGGAAGTGGGATTCCTGTGATACAACAAACGTACGGACTAACCAACATAAACAATATATGAAATCACAAGGTAATACAACGGATTTTCACCTTTAAATTGTACAAGGATGAAACATTATCCATAATCGTAAAGTAAACATTAACACACAGTATTGTACGGGACAACGATGTACAATAACTCCAATACATTAATAAGAGGCAAAGCATTGCAAGTGTAACAGTGAGATGGGAATAAGTTGAAGAAGCTATCCTTCTTGATGAGTATTAGTCATCAAGAAGGCTAACAAAACCAGAACCTTCTGCACCCCACACGCTTAGACGTTTGCAAATTTGCTTAACGTAAACAGGAAAACACTTCTCTCTCCCTTCCCTATTCCTCACATTGCTCAATTTGGAATTTCCTCCAATATTTTTTTCCCCAAGTTTTTACAACCTTGCTGAATTCAAGAAACAAATTAACTCTTATCTCAGCTTGGTGTTTTGGGCCTTTGGGCCTTTGCTAAGCAACCGTAATTAACAAAAAAAACCCATGTATATTTGTCGAAGTCGCTCCCTGGTATACAGTTTACCCCTTTTGGTTTACAGAAGTAATCAGTCATACGTTGCTAAATTATTTACAGGAGGAATTAATGCCATTTGTATTTGTGATATGGGCATGTAGATTTGCATTTTTATTTACAAAAAATATTTACTTTACTAGTGGCAAACGTCAATATGCCAGCTCATTCACTCCTAATTAGTATCATTAACGAAAATACGTGGGCAGTTCTGTTTAAATGCATATGTTGCATTTAAGATTATGGTGCTGTCAATATTATATTGTACTATGAATCCATGTTAAAGTTTATAGTACAACTCTTTCATGTTCGGCTAGTTCCATATCAACTGCTCAAATGTGGCCCTTTCTTGACTGCCGTGGAATGAGCACGTGTGATGGTCTCTGCAGTGGCATGTGGCATGAGGCACGGCCGAGCCGAGTGACCTGTTGTAGGAGCTGGTGGCGCGCCATAGCTGGTACGGGGAGTCGAAGGTCTGGGCACTCCACACCAGCTCCAGCTCCAGCTCGATGCCCCCCAGGTGATCTGGTGGAGCCAGGTGGGACTTCTGTGCTGGCAGAGTGTGGTGCTCCATGACGAACTGGCCTGCAAGAGCGCACACCGGGTTTAGGCTCCCCGCTCCAGCCACATCGGACCCAAGGTCTTGCACTCCATACGCCGGTATCAAATCTGTGTATTTTTTGTTATGTTGTACGTACTTTTAACCTCTTAATAATGCAAAGATGACTTACATTGCATAAACATGTTCAATTAAATTGTAATGTAATACGTTGTGATATCGGATATGCTGTTAAAGAGTCTTGATTTTCCATTTCGGGTCACCTGATTTTAATTTTTTAGAATTCATATTTATTATTAAAATCGGTTACAATAAAGTTAGGGTGGCAT
>JAZEWU010000002.1:4373551-4399114 GCA_036362915.1 Geotria australis
CGTCCCACGCTGCTCGGCCAGCGGGCAGGCCCGGGGGCCCATCGCCGCGTACTTACGATCGGCGGGGCCGGCAGGATGAGACTGCCGGTTGCCTCCTGGTCCAGGATGGTGACGGTCGCCGTGGTGATGTCCCCCAGCACGGCCTCCACGGGGTCGTCGGGGCCGAGCACCACGGAGAAGGACTCGTGCCACTCGCGGTCCTCGTTTGCCAGGATCTCCACGGGGAATTCCATCTGCTCCACGCCTGTGTCGCGCCGAGCCAGTGGCGGGCAGTCATTACGGGGAAATGTTTTGGCTTTTCGATGCCGTATTTGATCCTTTCAACAAAACATTGTGTTAATAAACACCTATTGGTTTAGTGGAAGTCTACAAAGATTATTCGTTATTTTTGTGTACCCTTAATTGGTTTTGACCATGTTCATTATGTGCTACTATGCACATATTTAAACTTTGTACAGTAATTTTTCTACACTTTAACTAAATTAATACATTTGCATGAAAGACATTTTTTGTTCAAAGGATAAATACAGTACAGTATACAAAAAGCACAGACTTTAAACTTGGTTACTTTTCACCCCTGCTCGCAGCATGGGAGGCGAGGGGGGTGCGGCTCTCTAGAGGATTTCGTTTGCCTGATTGTAGTTCTAGAAACAATAAAAACCCATGATACATTTTGTGATAATCAGGCTCTGTGTTCTTTGCTAAGATTCCATTGACATGGAAATTGACCGTATCAACAAATACTATAATGTGCCAAGTACTATTCCCAACGTGGCATGCGAAACGTCGCAAAGGAGAGAGGAGGAACCCACGATGCTGCTATGCCGAGAGAGCTGCTCTTAAGAGCAATCCTCACATCTACGAATACCAAATATAAATAAAGGCCACCTACGGAGGCATCCGTCGCATACACGACCACTGAATAACACCCACCAGGCAGGAACTTGAGGATGCGGCTCTTGGGGTTGTAGTCCATTCCAGACTGGGCCGAGCCGTCGCGGGTGCTGCAGCGCACCTTGGAGGTCTTGTTACGGTCGCCCGAGCGCAGCACGAGGATGGTGAGGATTGCCATGCCATCCGGGCCGGACGGCTCACGCACCTGGTAGCTCGCCTCCTCAAACTGGATGGTGGGAGCTGCGTGACAGAAAACACGGCAGGAGAATCAAGGATACAATGAAACCGGGACTGCGGGCGATCCAAAGCCATAAAGAGTTAGGAAATGCTAGTGCAGGTTGATATCGTACTGCACGCCCCACGATAATTAACAGTTGTCGCATAACGATGCTTCGCAACCATCGGACCCACAGCCTGGAATCTACAACAAAAAGTTGGACCAACAGCAACCTTCAACAAATATCTAAAATTCTCTTGGCCCTGGCATATGATGGACTCTGAGCTTAGCTCCGCGCCTCTGAGTTCGTGGAAAGTGGATGCCTGATGGCTAAATTTGCGCGCGTTACAAATAGTATTGAATTATTATTGTGCCACTTGCACCGCCTCGTCGCCACTTTAGACAGGTGTCCATTTTTACGGATTTGTGAATGTTATGGATTTTTTTATGTCTATATTTAACATACTGCTATTAATAAAATCAAACTAAATTGCATACACTGCATGCTTATGTATCTGCAAGGTGACAATGACAAAACAATTTTAAAAGGTCCAGTCATCACTGTCATTAAATGTTTGTCAAATTCCGGGTTATAGAGGGCAGCCAGGGTCACAACTCAGCCCCATCATCATTTTGAAGTGGTTCATAAAATAAGCACTATTTTGTGAAAAATGAACAAAATGTGCCTTTGAATACAAAATAAATCCTAAGCACCATAAAAACACATAAAAAATGCTCTCTTTCTTTTTTCAATCAAGCATTTGCAAACAGTTTCCAAACATACCCTCAATACACGTAAAATAAGAAGCAATATTTCCTTGGCGATCAAACAAGACAACAACTCACCATCTTCCTCGTTGGTTATGGTGATGGTGGCGACATCATTCTTGCCGATCTTGGCCCCAGACGAGTGTGAGCCGAGCGCAGAGCCGAGGTACAAACGGAATTCCTCATCGCCCTCGAATTCCGTGTCATCCACAATCCTCACCGTGCAGTTTTTGGTCTAAACGACAATAAAGAGAAAGTTGAAAAAAGTGATTGGCTCACACAGTATCCATGGAGAGAAAAAACTAACTCTACCACGATTCACATAGTATTCGCAAACAGCACCTCCATAGAAAGTACGTGTTTTCTAAAGCGACTGCAAATATCAACGATTCAAAATGTCACTTCTGCAGGCTGGACTTGATATGGTTAACCTTTGCACATGAAGCAGTCATTCACACAACAACACAACACCCGCGGTTCGCCACCACGCCACTTGTGCCATTCCAGGTGCAGCTTGAGGCCGCGTGCAGTGTTAAAGCCTCGCTGACAGGAGGTCACGGGAGAGACCCAGGTGCTACCAGCTGTCTGCCCTGTGCTGCCTTCTGTGCCACTCACAACCAACCTTTCCGATGGTGCCCGATGCACACACGCGGCAACCCATTCAGTGTAGACACCAACAATGTGCAGGTGCAGCGTTTGACTGCGGGGCAGCGGCCCACCTTCTCGCCGGGCAGGAAGGTGATGCGGGAGGCGTCCGTGTCTGGCCGCTCGGCGTAGTCGTGATCGACGCGCGCCGAGCCACGGCGGGTGAAGCAGCGCACCGACGACTGCGCGCTGAGGTCGCCGCTCCGCAGCACGGGCACCGACACGGAGCCCTCGCTCTCCACCACCGCGTAGCCCTCCTTGCCGAACTGCATGCTGGGAACTAAAGCGCGTCAAATCGTTAGCACGTTTGGTGTCTGCGGCGCGTACGTTAGATGTACGGCTATCGTGGAGTCGCTAGGTTTCACCGACAAGTTAAGTCTGCAATGTTGCTGCATGTTTTTTTTCTTTACACAATTATGTAACTTGTAAAATTGTTTTTTTTGCTTGACAAATTTGTTCCATTACACTGGCACGTATGGCTGACTCTATCAAATCACGTCACCATTTTTATAACGTCCACCGCAAAGCAGACAGCTTGTACATTTCGGTTAATAAACCAAGACATTTGCAGGCGAACAGAGGGCGAGTACAGGAGCATTGACTGCCGTCACATAGGCTGCATTGGAGATCTTTGTATGCGTGCATATGAGCGAGTGTGTGTGTGCACAGAAAAAAAAAGCTTTCTTTATTTTCTTTGGACGTAGAGACGTCACCGCCACGGCGGTTGTTGTCGTTGTGTCTCTCGAGGCAGGGACTCACTGTCCTGGTAGGTGTCGTTGATGAGCACGGTTGCATGGGACGGCTCGGTGAGCTGCACTCCCTGCGGCGAGCTCAGGAACACGACGAACGTCTCGCTGCCCTCGATCACCGGGTGCTGTGTGTCGTCCACGATCGTGATCGTGCACGTCTGCGTGAGAGTTAAACGACAGCGGCACACGCTCCACGTTAAATAATGATAGTAATCATAAGGTTTTTACGGCCAGATGCTGCCTCCAATGTGAGGGGGTAAAACGTTACATCGCAAAGGAGAGAGAAGGAACACTCGACGTGGCTATCCAAAAAGGGCAGCTACGGAGAGCAAATACTCAGTAATAATAACATCTTCTGTCATGCAATTTTATGTTTAACTACCTTAATTGAATGAAGCAATTGGATTCGTTTTCCAAAATCGTTTACATTCCCATTATAATAAACACATAAACGTATCGAAAAAGCATTGATATTGAACCGCAACTTCCCCTACAACATTACGACAAAAGTACATCATTCTCATGCTAATGTGCTACCAACAGACAAACACAAATCAGCACACATCAAGTCCAACACACCAGCGCGTTTGCGTCGCTCCGCTTCCCTGTAACACGTCCACCGTTAGAAACGACCGGGACACGTCCGGCTAAACACGACCTGGTGTAAATGCGCATCTCACCCCGTCCCGTCTCCCGGGAGCAAAGAGGACCTGGCGGGAGGTGGCCACGTAGTCGATGGCGGGAGTGGCAGAGGGGGGCTCCGAGGGCCGGGTGGCGCACCACACCGAGGCGGAGGCCGACAGGTCTGATCCCTCGCGCACCACGGGAATGTCCACCGTACCTACGCGGCGGCGACGCGCACACCCGCGGTGCTCATGTAGGTTTTCACGGCTCGACGGGTGAGAATTGCGCTCTGAAGGGTTGTTCTTTCGGGTTGCGCAAGAAATACGGTTCGCCGCGGCGAACACAAAAGCACGGCTATAAAGAGCAATTCTCACGCAGATCGTCGTCATCATCATTGGGGAGTCTCGAGTCGGAGCAGCGTATGAGGTCATCAACAACGTGACAATAAATTACAGCCTCTCTCAATGCGTGTGTGAGTGGGAGAATGGCCCAATCTTGGCTGTGCACATATACCCGCAGGTACCATAAGGGAAGTCACTCGTTGGAAAATACAACGATTGTTACTACTGCTATTTAATAAATAGCATCGTCAAAGTTAATCCAAGTTAGAGTGCAGTTATACTCACGTGAGCAATTAGGTTGCACTCGTGTCTATTTGTAGCCCTTTGCCAGGAGCAGAAAGTCTACATTTATATCATGGAGACAAGTATTGTCGTAATTTGACTGGTCATATCAATAGTGATTCTGGACAGATGATGGTCAAAGTAGGACCCCTGATGGGTATTTCAACAGCTCGCTAATAACTGTGTAAAAATGCATCTGAAGTTCTCAATAACTATTCCAACAAAAAAAACAGGTGCGGGCGGATAATACGCAAACTGAATTCGCATTCGATTAGCCGGGTACACCAACATAATGTCCAGAAGCTAGCCATCGTGCTTCGAAGAATCGCAAAGAAGAAGAAGACCAACATAATGACTTATTATAGAGGAAACGGAGATTGTTTGTCAGTTGCCGTACCTGCGTCTTCACTGACGCTGAAGGCCGAGTCTCCGAGGTGCACGAGCGAAGCGTCGTTGGGGCCGCTGATGACGACGCGAGCCGTCGTGCGCTCTCCCAGCCGCGCGTTCGGGGACGGGTCAGCCAGCGCCACCTAGCGACAGCGGCAGCAGTGTACCGCACACACACAGCTCTACGCATTTCCCATACAGGCGTGAACACCTCTCACACAAGAGGAACCTAAACCCCGACCGTCAACCGGTCAACCGACCCCCTTGCGGGAAAAATTGCTTTGCTTTACGTCGTCTCCACATCCATCCATCCATTTTCAGAAACCGCTGAATCCTGTACAGGGTCACGGTGAGCCGGAGCCTATCCCGGCAGTACCCAGAATGGGACGCCAATCCATCACAGGGCACCGGGGGCAATTTAGTCAGCAGGCCAATTAACCTGTGCAGCAGCATGTCTTTAGTCTGTGGGAGGAAACCGGAGTGCCCGGCGAAAACCCGTCTCCGCATCAGTCCCATTTTTGAGGAAAGCGTCCCCGACGCGAACCGGGCCTCCTTACCTGGAAGTCCTCCTCGGGCTCGCTCTCGCTGTCGTCGACGATGGTGACGGCGCAGGAGGCGGCGGTGACGCCGGGCGCCAGCACGAGGCGCGACTCGTCGCCGCGCTGCCGCGACACGAAGTCGGAGCCGCTCGCCAGGAGCCCCGCGCCGCTGCCGCGCGCCGAGCCCGGCAGCGTGTGGCACACGGCCGACACAGTGCTGCTCGTGTCGCCTGCGCCGGACGGACGAGGGGAGAACGATGGTGGGGGGAGAGCGACGTGGAGGTTCGCGCCATGGCACCAGGTGGTCCCGAACCTCTCGCAATTCCCTTCCGGTCACTGTACCACTAAGGCTATTAGCACTGGCTTTGTCGACGTTCATGCGTACAATTGTGCATGTACAGGGTCGTCGAAGAAAAATGCACTAGCTTGAATTGTCTTTATTTATTGAATATTTTACTTGCGATAGTTTACATTAGATGTTATTATTACATCTGAAAAATACCGAGTGAGCTTGCAAGAATGCGAATTGCTGACAATAAATAGTCAAATTAGTGTCATAGATATGGCGCCGGCAAACCGTCTGGCTGCCTCCTCCGCCTCTCTGTGCTTTCCTCGCGCCTCTGAGTCGTTCTCTCGTCGAATGAGTACCTTCGAAAGTGAATGAATATGTGCACGTGAATTTTTTAAAATTATTATTGTTATTCATCGTGAGAGCCGTGGCAGGACGGCGGCCGCACCCTTGCGGATGACGGTGGCCTGCAGGGCGCCGTCGCTCTCGTTGACGCGGTAGAGGCGCGTGTCGAACTGCAGCGTGGGCTCGTCCTCCGTGTCGTTGATGGCGACGGTGGCGCGCGTGCGCTCGCCCAGCAGCGCGTACGCCGGCATGCTGAGCTCCACGCCGAACAGCTCCTCGCCCTCGAACACCGCGTCGTCGTTGACGATGATCGTGCACGTCTTGGTGTCCTCGCGCTCCTCGAACTGCACCTGCGCTCGGCGAGTGCCCGGTGTGAGGGTGAGAGGGGGGTGAGGTTGAGGCGGGATGGGCCATGTAGCCCGCATGGCCCAGCCATCGCATGCCCAAGCAACTACTGTTTGGCCGGATAGAGGGGGCTAAACGGGTGCGGCACGGGCTGGAGAAGAGGTGGACTGATACGGCACAGGAGGACCTGGAGCTGGATGGGCTTGCTGAAAACTGGTACCAGCGGTGTCAAGATCGACCTCTGTGGAGGAGGTTCGTGAAGGACGCTACTGGGCTGTTGTGTGCAATGCTATGTGTAAATGTTTTTTGTTGGTTGATTTATCTTTTTTTCTCTCGGTTATTTATAATCTTGTATATATATTTAAATTTTTGTCAGCAACTCGCATGTTTGTTGTGTCGCAGGTGGTCCCGTAAAGAGCTTGTAAGCTCACTGGGTATTTTTCTGCTTGAATAATAAACATCTATCTATCTATCCAAATCCCACTCGCGAGAATAATAATAATTTACATTCATAACACGCACATATTGATTCAATTTCGAAGATATTCATTCGACGAGAGAAGGACTCAGAGGCGCGAGGAAAACGCAGAGGCGGAGGAGGCAGCCAGGCGGTTCGCCGGCGCCATATTGCCACCCACTGCTTCCTATATATCATGATGTTATCGACCAAATAACTAACGTCTATTTTTCTTTTAAGTTGTGAATCTCATCCTCTCTGACCGAATACGCCGCACGCAACCAGGGCGGGGGGGAGGGGAGAGGCTGGCGTCGCCGGGCGTCGAGCGTCGCTCTCACCTGCGCCGCGTACTCGACGTAGTCGTGAGCGCCGCGCCGCGACCCCGCGCTGGAGGAGGAGGACGTGGCGGTGCCCGGCTCCGTGCGGCATAGCACGATGGCGTACTGGTTGAGGTTCCCTCGCCGTTTCACCGTCACGCTGACCGTGCCCGCCGTCTCGCTCGTGTTGTACCTGGACGACACGAAGAAGCCACCTCGGTTACGTTCGGCGCGCGCTCGCGGCGTTTGGCGTTGTGGAGGTTAGCGGTGTCGGCGAGCGGCAATCGTGTCTGACTTCCGAAAATAATAATAATTTTACATTTATAACGCGCACATAATCATTCACCGTCAAAAGCACTCATTCGACGAGAGAACGACTCAGCTGCGCGAGGAAAACGCCGAGAGGCGGAGGAGGCAGCCAGGCGGCCCGCCAGCGCCATGTTGTCACACACTGCTTCCTATATGTTAGGACGTTATCGGTCAGTTAATTAAGGAGTATTTTTTTAAGTTGTGGGAGGAAACCGGAGAGCCCGGAGGAAACCCACGCAGAACAGGGGGAGAACACACAAACTCCACACAGAAAGGCGCCAAAGGCGGGGATCGAACCTGCTCAGGCAAGACGTTACCACTGCTTTGAAAATGATTACATATAAAGGCATCAAGAAATATATACTGCATCAGTCACGGGAGCTGTTTAACCAAACTTCACCATATGTACATACACATCGTGATAGGCTAATTAAATATTAAAGTAGCATTAATTAATATGGCGGTTTCACCACCCACCCCCTCGTGTACCGTGCCATCCTTCATCGGTGTTGGTTAACAGCACTTGCACCCAAACAGTCTGTTAAGGCCAGAGGTGAAAGTAAGCCAGCATGGTCCAGCACGGCCAAAGCATTGCGTACTTCAGTACAGTAAGGTGAGAATCGAGGTCGCGATACGACCGGTAGGAGACTTCAGGTACTTTCGGGGGGATGTGTTTGTCTCCTCACCTGCGATGTTGGAAGCTGATAATGGACCACTGGACGTGGAACACGTTGTCGGTGACCACGTTGGGTTTGCTGTCACGCACCGAGAAGCGGAACGAGTCCACGGTCTCCTCCACCTTGCCTTCCTCCAGCACGTAGCGCAACACCCCCAGGTTCACCTCCTCTGCGTGGCCGACAAAACACCTGGGGCTCAAGAGCTGCTCTTTCGGGATAGCTGTGTTCAGCGTTTCTCCTCTCTCGTTCGCGATGTTTTGCCTCCCACGTTCGAGGCATTCTCAGTGCAGTGATGCCTCCGAAGTGGGAGGCGAAACGTCATGAAGGAGAGAGGAGGAACGCTCGACGAAGCTATCCAAAAAGATCGACTCTTGAAAACAATTCTCAAACGTGAAGTCATGAAAACCTACATTGGTGAAAGCAAACACTGAAATGTATCTCTTACAAGGACTCCTAAATTTCCCAAAGTAAGAGGTAACCACGAAAACATAATAGCTCCTATCCTATATAAATCTACCCTCTATGTGCGTTCTGGGTTGTCCACTTGCAGTTTGAAGCTTCATTACTTAAAAAACCGACTTCAAAACCACAGACGTCCATATGCCGTTGATCTCAGTGTGGTAACATCACTGCATTTTTATTTTAATATGCTACAGCAGTGGTGACGGTAGAGCGCACCAGATCAGGATTTTAGTTTCTTTATCCCTCAATAACAATGCCCAATGCTCATGTCAGATTCTCTGGAACTCACAATGTTAGATATGTATCTACACGTAATTTGTGGGCTGTGTTTTTCTCTACAGCATGCTCTCTGCACACCCAGCATGTGTTGATGTTCAATGGTGAGAGTGACACCTTGAGTGAAGGCTTTCACGGGAACGCCAGGCTTCAGCTTGTTCTCTAGGTGTCCATGCTTGGGGTTAGAGGTCACTTCATACACCAGTTGGGTGTCATCCGTGTCAGGGTCAAGTGTTAACAGCTCCTTTTTGGTGATGTGATTGGCTGCCTGTGAGTGGTAAAATATACACAACATTTTAATAACGCTTCTTTTAGCTCCTGTCCACACTCCTTCCCCTCCAAATGAGCTGATGATGTAGATAATTTACGAGAGTACATGGTTGTGTTCTGACCCAACATCCTAAAAATGCATAATCACCAAAACCACAAGTTTATGCAATGTAGATAATAACTCAGATGCCTCTGTGTTGAGCTGGCGGCATTACCACTCAATGAACTCAAAACAAGGGAAAAACTTGCAGGTAAATGATGGGGTATCAGGACACTCGGAATCGATTAGCGATGGACAGATAACTCCGTATCTTATGCTACATTTCCACGACCACTGGCCATGGCACACTTGGTAAACAGACCATGTACTGTTCCAGGATCAACAGCGAAGTGCCGATCTGATGCCCTCTCACTCACAAGCCATTATGCCCTTTGGCCCCGACCCCCTCCCCCACACGTTTGGGTTAGGTTTTGCCATCCTTTGTCAATATTTAGAACTACAGAGACTATATTTTGGACTGAGGCAGCTATCCTGGCTTGTGAACCGGGCCAGAACCCTTCCCAGTGGTGGTTGAAATGTGGCATATGAGCAGCCTCCACAAAGGGTGGAAACCTTCAAGAGCCTCACCTTGCCCTCGATATACTCGAGCCACTGCAGGCCCAGGTTGGTCACGATGCGTGGTGTGCCATCATCTACCGGCAGGATTTCGATCTGGAACTTCTGAGGCAAGGCCGTCACCACCTGAATAGAACAACAGCCCATGTGCACCGCAAACAGGCCACTCAATCCACTCCTCACCGACAATCCCCGCACCAACACCGGTGCACCGCGCCACCACTGGTCAATTGCATTGGACTCTCCTCATCGTATTAAGCAGTGGCTGTGACGGTTCAATGCAGCAGAGCGTGCTGACAAATCAAAGGATATGCAAACAATGTGTATGCACAGGTAATTTTACAACTGCTGCTAGTTTTCTCTAGCATACGATTAAATGTGAAATTGACTATTAAACCTCCGACACGGGCTCAATAAAATATGTAAAACACCTTCATTCTTCGACCTAGCACCCTGTCGGTTGGATTGCCATGCAACCCTGTAACCAGGGCATGCAGGAGCGTGCACCACTTAGTGCAGCCAACCCTTCCATACAGGATAGAAGCACCGCACAAGACCTAGCGATCGACTGCGGTGTACCCATTTATATTGCCGGGTGGACAGAAGTGGAAGGATTTAAGAAATTTTCCCACTGCTTCAAGTGCTGCACCAGAAGATTGAGCCGGCCACATCGGGATTGTTAAACCCAGTGTGCTAACCATTACACCAGCCCAGCATCAGCCCAGTAATGATAACGGTTATGCCGTGTCTCAATAGAACCGTTCAATAAACAGGACAATGTACAAATATCCTGGTGGACGAATACAAACGCTGCCAAATTGTTGAGTCACGCCCATTAACGCTGCTTCCTGGTGGGGCCTTCAAGCTCTCAACACTGATGATGATGACGCCTCAAGTCGGACGGAACCATTCGCCGAATCCACACACACACCTAACTAAAATAACAACACAAACGGTTACACGTAGCGGAAATCCGACGGCGTCGCGAGTAGCAGCGCCCCACCTCGGTGCTGCCGTCCCTGAGCACGAACAGCGGGTTGGTGCCGTCGCCCACGGTGAACGCGAACTGGTCGCGCAGCGTGTTAGAGCCGTCGTGGCTGTAGCTCACGCGGCCCTGGTACACGTCCTCCATGGTGAAGGTGGCGGCCGCCTGCCAGCCGGCGCCCGCGCCCGGCCCTCCGGCCCCACGCTCGATGGCGCCGTGTCGCGGAGGCTGCACCACCGTGAACGTGACGGAGTCCGGCTGCACGGGACGACGCAACGCGAGCACTCCGTTAAAAAAAAAAACCGTGACGTTTCGAACAGAGTACAGATTGTGCAAACCCTTGGTGCGGACGTGTAGGAGATAGATAGATAGATGTTTATTATTACAGCGGAAAAATACCCAGTGAGTGTGCAAGCTCTTTACAGGACTCCTGCAACACTATCCCCATATTTCCCGTTCGTGGATTTGCCTAACCGGTTCGTAGGATTTCCTTAGCTCGCACATTTTCTGAACCCGTTTTTTTTGAGGAATGCAACCCTCACTATTGGCGAGGGGCCTCGCCTGTACATACATGGACCAAGACCCCCCATATAGCCTTAACAGACTGTAGGGGCAAGTGCCTTTAGCAAGCACCTATGAAGATTGACACGGCACACGAGGGGGTGGGTGACCAGCACCACGCTCGGCCGCCTTTGTCTCACTAGTGCCAATGTTTACACACCGCACTAGGTACTCATTTGAGGCTGAGTCGACCTAGGGGAGGTCCAGGACTGGTTCGGAAAATCGTCACTGGTGTTGGCCGTGAGCGGGAATTGAACTCGGGTCGGCAGGTTAGTTGCGCAGCGCGCTAACGTACACAAACACAGAAGATTACCGCGAGTGTAATTTGTTGCGGTCGAGCAGCCGGGCGGCGGGGTCTACCTGTGTGTCGGCGTCGGTGGCCTTGAGCTCGAACTCGGTGATGGGCTTGCGCACGCCCTCCTGCACGCGCATGCCGAGGCTCTGCACCACGGGCAGAGAGTCGTCCACGGGCGCGATGCGGATCCGCACCGTCTGCCTCACCTGGCGCAAACGCACAAACATCCCACCCGTGTAGCCTTTAACACACTGATGGGGGAAACGCTGTTTGCAAGCACCTGTTGTTAATAATAACTTTACATTCATAACGCGCACATATTCATTCAATGTCGAAGCTTTTTCATTCGACGGGAGAAAAACTCAGAGGCCCGAGGAAAACGCAGAGAGGCGGCGGAGGAGGCAGCCAGGCGGTTTTGCCGGCGCCAACATATTGCACACACTGCTTCCTATATATTATGATGTTGGGGGTCAAGGTAGAAGCGTTCACGTCGCGATCCCTGTCAGGTAATACTTGGTATTGCCTGCGAATTCTACCAGACACTTCGAGGCCGAGCTGAAAGACAACGATGTCCAGAGGCTGTCCATCGTGCTTCGAAGAATCGCAAAGAAGAAGAAGATGATGTTATCGGCCAATAAATTAATCAGTGTTTTTTGTAAGTTGTGGGAGGAAACCGGAGAACTCGAAGGAAACCCACGCAGAACAGGGGGAGATCACTCAAACTCCACACAGAAAGGCGCCCAAGGCGGGAATCGAAACGCCACGGGCAAGACCATTATTTATGTGAGGCGCGGATGTTACCACTGCGCCACTGTTAATGTACCGCACCCCCCCGCCCACCCTGGATCATAACCTTATCGTGGTGGAGGAGTATGTGTGTTAGGGTTTCATCCTTGCAAAAATGTGGTGCTGTGAGGTCGTTGTATCACCTTATGATCTATATGTTGTGTGCGTTGGTTAGTTCGAGCGTTTGCTGTATTGCAGGAATCCCGCATCCAAAGCTTGCAAGCTCACTTGCTATTTTCTACTGTAATAATAAACATCTATCTATCTAACCCCAGAGCTATGTCACCTGTTGTTGACCACTTCTGCTAGGGTCTCCCTTGGTGAACAGGTCTGGAGTCTTGCACTCCTGTTAGGGTCTCCAACTAAAGGAAGTTGGTATCAGGAAGGGCATCCGGCCGTTAAATTCTCCATCATCGACTACACCGCACTTGTGCAGGAATGCAGTGCACATTAGAAACATAACAGCAAATTGTGCTGTTTTTGCTAACTACATATTGCAAGGGAAGAGATAGCGCGAATCAAGGTGAGAATTTTAAAAGGCCTGGGAAAGGAGAGATTTAGCGATTCCACTAGATGATATGATGACCCAGCATGCATTACATGACCACTTTCCAAATGGCGGTCCTCAGTAACTGCGTTTAGGTGGCACCACTTCACCAATGTGACGCACTAACACGCACGTGTAAAACAAAATCAGAAACACCCATGGGACTGTGACAGCTGCTTTCCGTTTAAAACATTTAAGGATCGTGTGATAAAATGTATTTACAAATTTGGCCACTGATCTGTTTGGCACATGCAGCTGGACATTAGCGTCCTTACATGGGATTCAAGTCACAAGCAACATCACCCAGTGTGACTCCCTGTGTGATGCCGAAAATAGCCAAACGGTGGGAAGATGCGAGTGATGTAAACAGACGTCAACAGATGAAACTCAAGGAAATTAAACTAAAAACTAACGCAAGTGTTTGAGTAAGAGAGAGGCCATATTCAAAGTACAACACAGCAAATATTGTAACATTATCTTTTCAAACCAATCGTGGAACACAATGAGTGATCTATATCTTCTGATACAGCGTAAACAATTAGTTTAGTGAACCAAATTGGTGAGATTACTCGCATACCGCCCCTCATGGCTGGACTGGGTTTAAGATGCTGAGGTCATGGATCTGCTTGGGTTATGCATCCAGCTATTTTAGGCGGAGGTTTATTAGGAAAGGGTCTTGTGAAAAGGCAGCCCTAGCATCTCAGAAATCCTGGCCGCTGTAACATTTTCCCACGTAGTGTAAATCAAAGGCTTTGCGCCGCAGGATATAAATACTACGGTGATGACTGCGGTGCACTCCTCTCACGTCATGTGTCACTCCCCAATGACCCACTGCATACTGCCAGCCGGTTATAAATGGCACAGCTTGGCAACACGTGCAAAAACTATTTACCTGATATGTATATTCTTTCTAAAACTGTTATTTGATGTTTACCAACCACAGCATGGACACTTAGAGATGTTGTCACAAGATGCAGAAGCATCCTTCTTCTCATTAAAGATATTATTTTTACAAAACAGGTTTCCATTCTTTTTCTAAAATTGCATAATTGTTATGAATACGTTAAAACTTGTTTATAGCTTACATATGTTTACATTGGTTAATAATTGTGCATAACAATTATCTGAAAATGAGCACCTAAGACTCTCTACGAGTTCAATTCCTCATGACGGCAAACACCACTGGTGAGTGATGTGTGAACCGGTCCTGGGCCTATTTTTAAAAAGCGAGAGGGTAAATGCGGTGTTGGAATTCTCCCAGATATTTGTTTTACTAGGTCGAAAAACCCCATCATCCTGCAAGCGCGTACACTGTTGCGAGCCAGTGTTCTGCATGCATGTGTGCTTCGTGTGTGTGCTGCGCGAGTGTTCTGCGTGTGTGGGGAGCGGCGGGTCCATATGCCGGAAGGCCCACTCCCCGCGGTGGCCGCAGCCCGCTCACCTCGTTGCTGCCGTCGGACACGGTGAAGGTGAAGTCGTCGTCGTGCTTCTCCTGTGAGCTCGTGTGTACGTACTGTACACGCCGCGCCGCCAGGTCGGCCTGTGAGAACGACGTGACCGCCCGCCCTGTTGCACGGAGCCCACGCACGCACGCAACACACACACACACACAAACATTCCCCCGTCTGGTCTTAATAATAGTAATAATTTTCCATTTATAACGCGTGGCACATATTCATTCACCGTCGAAGGTATTCATTCGACGAGATAACTACTTAGAGGCGGGAGGAAAGTGCAGAGAGGCGGAGGAGGCAGCCAGGCGGTTTGCCAGCGCCATGTTGCCACACACTGCTTCCTATATATTAGGATGTTATCGGTCAATTAATTAATGAGGGTTTTTTTTTTTAGTTGTGGGAGGAAACCGGAGAGCCCAGAGGAAACCCACGCAGAACAAGGGGAGAACACACAAACTCCACACAGAAAGGCGCCCAAGGCGGGGATCGAACCTGCTCGGGCAAGACCATTCTTTCTGTGAGGCGCAGATGTTGCCACTGCGCCACCCAATGGGCGAGTTCGTACCCGGATTCGCGAGCATCTCCAGGCGGCCGAGCGAAGGGCCCCGTGCGACGCGGTACAGCAGCTGCCCGGGCTCCGTGTCTGCGTCCGTCACGGAGAGCACCTCGGTGCCCAGCTTGGCCACCGAGTTCTCCTCCACCACCAGCTCCTTGTTCACCTCGACCACGGGAGGAAGCCGGTCCTCTGTGTGCGAAGAGATTGTAGATTCGGTTTGTTTACGTCGCGCGGAATCGGTTCACATGACCGCTGCATTGTAGCCTCATCGTGGGGGACGGTTTTGAGTTGTTAACAATGAATCCCAGGGATATTTTTGACTAGAGTGTTTTACTATAGCTAAGGACTCCATTAGTGTACAGGTGTGGGGAGAGGTTCCGGACAAATAACGATCAGCAGAGCCTCCGAAGGAGAATGGTGTCAGGAAGGTCATCTGACAGTAACATTCTGCGCCAATACCCCCACTTTTGGCGGGGGCAACCAGCCAACCCAGGTAAACCTGGTTACCTACCATTTAAAACGGCAACTGCAGCCGCTGGAGCTTTTACATACGTTCACTACAAAAATAATAATAACCAATTAAATCAAGGCACCAAATGGCGGAAATGAATCATCATATGGCAAGGTGAGTGAAGCGTTACATAACTAAAATAGGTCTTTGAAAAATGTGCTAAATGTGACTCGGAAAAAACAAATTTACGTTAAAAATAATCAGTTGCCGATATTATAGCTGTTGATTGAAAGAGGTGAAATTAAGCTGTAGTGCTGATTAACAAGAATGAATAATCAGGCATGTGTGTGTGTGTAACAATCTAAAGACCTAGGATGGTGACGTGGAAGGACTGATCGATCAACTTGTTTCCCTCCTGATCTACGACGTCAAACTTGAAGGCAAAGCTTCCGCCGTCCTCCCCCTTGTCGTGTCGGAACTCAAGGAGCCCTGCCAGAGAGTAAGCACAATTACTATTAGTGGCAATAGTTAAACAACGTATAGCATCACGTGAGAGTTATCGGTTATATTGAGACATAAAAGTATAAACATTCTTGTCAAAAGGTCAAAATATGACCATTACAATGGTGCTGCTGATAACGATGTAGATGATAGCAGTGAAAATGACTAGTACCGCAATTACAACAAATCAGCAGGTGAACAACTCAACAGTGGATATATACGTGAAAAACCACTGAACTGTAGTTGCCTTTCCACCGATACCTTTGTTGATATCATTCTGCGTAAAGCTCTTGACGGGGCCTTTGACAGACACCTGCTGCTGGGCCTGCTGGCCCTTAGAGCCAGATTTGGGGCCGGCTTGGGCCAGCAGCAAACGGCCGACGGGCGCATCGCGGATCACAAAGAACTTGAGCTGCAGGGTGTCCGAGTCGATGTCCGCGGCTTGCAGCTGCTGGACCGTTATTGTAGCGGCCGAGCCTGGGGAATGCAAGCGGTGGAAGCGCTTAGAGACAAGCACCATTCATCAATCACGCTGCATAACCGCACGAGGTGGGTGTTGGTGAGTAGAAGCCTTTACTGGAGGGGTTCCATTCCAGGAAGGCTTTTGAATTTGAGAAATGTGAGCTACTTGCAAAGGCTCCAGCACGAAGTAGAAGAACAGCAGAATTCCCATTAAGAAAAAATGACGGATTTGATCTGCGCGAGATCCGAGGCTGCTTTACGTATCACCCACCAGTGATGTTATCCACAGCTGAGAATCAAACTGGGGTCGCAAGATTAAATACCATAAATTACCGTGCCCCTCTGCTTCACCCAAACATACAGATGATCCCTGCCGTTACAGTGCCTGCTGTCTATTGCGTGATAGGCAGTGCTTCCCACGCACCATGTAATGGAATGTAATACACAAACGCAAAGACTCTCCGTATAGCCTCAACAGACTGTAGGGTCAAGTCCTGTCAACTCGCGCCTATGTCGTCTCGTGCTTTGTGCAGCGCTTTGTGACTCTCGGGTGAAAGGCGCTATATAAATGCTATTATTATTATTATGACGGTAAGCACAACAGACGAGGTGGTGGGTGGCCAGCACCAAGCCCGGCTACCTTTGTCTCCAGAGTGGTCATGTTTACACACCATACCAGGTACTTATTTGCGGCTGAGTCGACCTAGGGGAGGCCCAGCACCGGTTCAGATAATCATCACGAGACGTTTGCCGTCAGCGGGAATCGACCTCGGTTGGCCAGGTTCGTAGCGCGGGCGCGCTAACCGCCGAGCCACTGCTCGCCGTCCACAAACACGGAGGCACCGGTTGCGCCAAACCACGTGCAATGAGGCCCGCGCCCGGCGTCTCACCGGCCTGGATCTGTAGGCCGCGGTTGACGGCCATGCGCGGGCCCTCGGATCGCGTGCGCTCCACGGACACGGCGACGCGGCCCTGCTGCGAGTGCGCCCCGTCCGACACGGACACACGGAACTCGTCGCCCGCGGCGACGCCCGAGCCGTCGTGCGTGTACGACACCAGCCCGTCCAGCACGTCCTGGAACGTGAACGTGGAGCCCTGCGCCAGCTCCCCGTCGCCGGCTCGCTCCGAGCGCCGCGCCTTGCGGCTCAGCTTGCCTGCGCGGGCGAAACGACGACAGCGGTTTTTGTAAATTTAACACGAAGGGTTTCGTGACCAATGTTATCCGTAGTCTAGCTCTTTTTGACGAGTTAGGTCCCGTTTTTGTAAATTCGGCACAATGTCCAACATTTCGCTCCAAGCGCCAGGAGATTTTTCAGTAATCGAACCCTGCGGAGGGAAATCATGCCCAACAACATGCGGTCCAACCTCAAAACACATCGGAGAGCTGCTTAGCGCAAGCGCAAAAACTTTGGCGATATTAAACAGACAGGCAGCGGTGGACGAGCCTACCGTGCTGGGGCTTGTGGGTGAGCGTGAGAACCAGCTCGGGGCCCGGGGTGTCCATGTCCTTGACGGAGATCGCGTCTTCCCGCAGGACGATGGCCTCGCCCAGGCGGCAGGCGACCGTCCCCGTCACCAGCTTGGGAGGCTCATCGTTACTTCGCTGGAAAAAATAATAATAATTTACAGTTATAACGCCCCCTGGAAGGCTCCCCTGGAAGGCTCCCCCCGGGAAGTCTACCAGGCACGACCCACTGGGTGGAGACCTAGAGGCCGACCCAGGACACGCTAGAAGGATTATATCCTTCGGCTGGCCTGGGAACGCCTGGGAATCCCCCCAGGAAGAGCTAGATGTCTGGTCCACTCTCCTTGGACTGCTGCAACCGCGACCCTCACCAGGACAAGCAGTTAAGAAAATGGATGGATGGATGGCCATATTCATTCAATGTCGAAGGTATTCAAACGACGAGAGAAGGACTCAGAGGCGCGAGGAAAGCGCAGAGAGGTGGATGAGGCAGCCAGGCGGTTTGCCGGCGCCATATTGCCACACACTGCTTCCTATATATTATGATGTTATCGGCCAAATAATTAAATATGCGCAACGTGTGTGGGCCACCTTTTTCACCCAAGCTGCAATGTATTACACGTCGAACCATATTCTATATAGTTTTGCGTGGATCAGCCGTACGCTTTGTTACGGCTTGTTCCGCCACCCCCCACTGCCAAACGTCGCGAGATGGCCTGTCTGAGCGCCGCAGCCGAAGCTGACCTGTATGGAGATGTTGAAGAGGTACGAGGGCGAGGCGCTGTGGCCGTCCGTCACGTGCAGTCGGAAGGCGTCGTACACGGGCTCCGTCTCGCGGTGCACGCTCTGCACGTAGAACACGGCCGCGTCTAGCACGTCCTGCACGGAGAAGGAGCTCTCCGAGCGGCGGGCGCTCGCCGAACCTGGGAAGGGGGAACGAACACACAACACGTGGCACCGTCGCAGCTCGAGCGTCGGCACCGTCGGCGCGGTCGCTAACCAGCGACGAAAGAATGTTTGTTGGAAGTTTCCAAAGACGTTTGATGATTCTCTACGGTCGTTCCCTCGTTATACGGACGGGTTCCGTTGCTTGAAAGCTTTCTGTAACGTTAATTTCCACTTGTGGAATTTAATTATCCGAATGCATGGCGCCATTTTACAGATGCAGTACAGTATTTTCCGAGACGAAAACATTCTGTTACAGCAAATTTTACTTTGGCGCATCAAATTTTTGTCCCTAATTACTAATTTCCGTTACAGCAAATTTCCATATATAGAGTATCCGTATATTGGGGAATACCTTTACTGATAAAGACCAATGTTCCCTGGCTGCAAACAACCACAAAATGTTGTATTTATTTTAAATAGGGCTCTCGCGCACAGGCCTCAAAGGCCCAAAACACCAAACCATCAGCAACACCAGCTTCTTCTTCTTTCCGATTCTTCGAAGCACGATGGTCAGCTCTATTGAAGGTTTAACGGATAGGAGTAATTTTAGAGGTGCAACCTAGAAAAAAATACTCTCATTGTCTTGACATATTACTAGACACTGCCCAGAAAAGGATATTTATGTTGCAATATTATTTCCGAGGTTATTTTTTCCCCAACTGCACCACTAATTTAAATGTTCTTACCTACTTGAACGTAACCAATTTGGCGTAAGGATGTTATCTTCAAAAATACGTTTAGATAAACACTTACGCCGCGCACATCAGTTTATACGCATCAGAATACTGCTCGTGCGGCGCGTACCAGATTTTGTGTTTAAGATATAGCCGAGTTTCGGAGCGTCCGTGATCTTCACCATCAGTTCACGCTTGGGAGTGTCGGCATCCGTTACCATGATGTCATTGGAAGAAATCAGGACTTTGCCTCCTTCCTCCACCTGTGGGGTCACGCATTACAGAACGAGGCCCGTCCTGAGTTGGCACGCTAAGAGAACAGCACACGGAGCCAGCACTGCTGCAATTCTGAGTTCATCTCATGATACGATCCCATCAGCACAAATTGAAAAAAATCTGGAAGAAAGGGAACTGCGATCCCTCTTGAGCAGCTAGAAGTAATGACACGAAAGAAGATGCGGGGCTGATATTTTGATAAAAGCCACATATAGTGTGTTAACCATGAAGACAATGTCAACACCTAAATATGATTGAAAAAGAGATACAGCCTCAAAATTTGCTACAAGTGCAATAAATGAATGCAAAATGTTCCTAAGTAAAAAATACATATGCTACTGTAAATTGTTATATACAAACTTTATGCTAGGGGTACCACGTTTTATAACGTGTTATCATTTAGCTCCCATGTTAAACCGAGGTTATATCTTTACTGCGCTGACATAAAAAAATATATAAAATTACATTTGACCCCACCGTCATTCAAAGCAGTATCGCACACTGCGCTATAAACCTTGCAAACTTAGCTCTATAGTCAGCCATGGGTAACACCTGCAGTGCGTAACATCTGCACTGGTCCTCAGCTTGACTATAACACACTGACCGACTTAGCATTGGGTGGCCTTCACCCAGCAGTCGATTGACAAGGGCTGAAAATTATTAAGACCGTGAAAAAATCACAGAAGGTAATTTACACTAGTATTCCAGGTTAATACAAAAGCTAGGCTCAAAGCGACACTTGATTGACTAATTCTTAACGTAAAACGCATTCCCCTGTAGAACATGAGCAATCCTGGAGACAAGATGAGTGCCATACTGATGGAACAGCACAGGCAGGCTGGGATTCGGTATCGGGTACCTTGAGCGAGGGTGTAAGCGTCAAGCTGGGCGGTTGGTTTGCGCCTGGGGTGATGGTCAGTGTGAAGATCTGGTTCTCCAGTCGATTGCCCTGGCCGTCTGTCACTGAGAAGTAAAACAGGTCTGTGATGGGATCCCCTCCCACCAAGTCGAAGTCGGTCTTGTACCTGGAATTAATAAAACACATAGACAAAAAAAATGTCAAACACATGAAAAATATGTTACATATATAGCGTACACATATGCATTCAATGTCAAAGGTATTGATTCGATGAGAGAACGACTCAGAGGCGTGAGGAAAGCGCAGAGAGGAGGCAGCCAGGTGGCTTGCCGGCGCCAACACATTACCACACACTGCTTCCTATATATCATGATGTTATTGGCCAACTAATTAATGAGTGTTTTTTTTTGTTGTGGGAGGAAACCGGAGAACCCGCAGTAAACCCACGCAGAACAGGGGGAGAGAACACACAAACTCCACACAGAAATGTGCCCAATGCAGTAATTGAACCGCCTCGGACAAGATCATTCTTTCT
This sequence comes from Geotria australis, assembly GCA_036362915.1. Lineage (NCBI taxonomy): Eukaryota > Metazoa > Chordata > Hyperoartia > Petromyzontiformes > Geotriidae > Geotria > Geotria australis. The sequence goes on from JAZEWU010000002.1 coordinate 4,394,716, forward strand.
CTGAGGTGCAAATGTTACCACTGCTCCACCCTGCCACCCAATAATTGCCAATGCAAGCATTGGATTCATACAGCACGAGTAGTACCATCTCTTGCAAATTTAGCTCTTTCTATGCACCATAATAAGTATATCAACTATAGATTCATAATTCCAGAGTTATTTTACATCGTCTACTCATATTATGCCAAGCTGAAAACATTCTTGCATTACCCAATGCCACGTGACACCATTATTGGCAGGAAAAGCACAGATAAAAACGAACATTTTTTGGAGAATCAGACGATGTCATATCTAAGCACGATGTTTGCATTTGTTTAGCTGCATCGGAAAAATTGGCAACATCTTTAGCATATCTATTTATGCTTCGAAACAGCAGGACCACATACAGCCGCTTGACCAATGTGCCAATGGGCTGCACAACTTGCTTTATTCTCTTGGCATTGATGTCTTCCATGGAGAATATAGAGAAGTCCGAGAGCTCATGCTCCACCCCGGGAGCCGGGCTGATCACTAGGAGCCCGTACATGGGCACCGACGTCAGCATGAAACGCACCTGGCCCGCTGGAGACTCGCCCGCCTGTGTTTAAAAACGGGAGAATCACATTGTTAAAATTTGGAATATCCCATTTATAAGCACACGTCGTATGATAATAATAATAATATATATTTGTAACGCGCGCATATACTTCGGGCGCGTTGCACCCGACTGAGCCAGGCGCGGAGCCTGGCTCAGTCGGTTTGTTGTTAGTCGGTGAAGAGGTGACATTTCAAAAGTTGTTTGAAGGTTGTGGGGGACTGTGCTAGGCATAATAGATGTGGCAGGCTGTTCCAGGTTGTGGGTCCCGCGATGTAGGATTTCACGGCGCAATTTATGAGAACTGTGCTCAAGAGTTGCTCTTGTCAGGACAGCCATGTTGAGCGTTTCTCCTCCGACACTGGAGGCATCGTGCTACGTGGGAGGGGAAATGTAACGAGGGAGAGACGCTCGACACGGCTATTCGGAAAAAAGAGCAGCTCTCGAGCGCAATTCTCAAGCACGCATCGTTAAAATTCAAGACGGCATTCGGGTCACGACGTACGGAGTAAGCCAGCTCCGATGCCGTAATGGTCGCGGTCCCTTTTTCGGGCAGCGTGATGGACAGCTGTGTTCCAGGGGCCTGCTGGGGTCCTTGGCCGTCGGTTGGCGTGACGACGACCGTCACAGTGGCGGTCGCCATGGCGACGCCGTCGGACACGCTGAACGAGGCGGTGTCTTCGCTCGCGCCGGTGCCGTCATGCACGTAGTGCAGGGCGCTCCTCGCGAGGTCGTCGTGGGTAAACACGTCGCCTGGGGAGAAATGCACACGTACGTCAGATGACAATTGTTCGTAAGAGCTGCTGTTTTTGGGATAGCCGTATCACCAGGCTATGACGTGTGAAGGTGAAACGTCGCAAAGGAGAGTGGAGGAAGGCTTAAGAGCTCTTAAGAGCAAAATTCGCGTGTGTCGAGCCGTGAAAACTTACATCAATTGCATAGATCAGATGAATAAAAAAGTTACTTTCAAACAGCAACCCAGATACCCTATTTACAACGGGTTATTATAGCGTACGGGGACTCTTCGGCGGGCAGCAGGGGGCAGCGCAGCAAAATCCATTTCTGTATTGTACTACTCTCCCACGACCGTGCTTGCTGCCGTCACAAACCTGTACCGGGCCAAGCTGGTTTTCACAATGTATTGTTTTTGCACTGAAACGGTTTTCCATACTCTTATTTACCCCGGGCGTCCCTTATATAGGAAACTGCGTCTATGGGCTGTTACTAGGCAAATTCATTAACGCAACTACGACACAGGTCCGTAAATACAGCACCCCTCTTTAAGCCCCAATGTCGAATAACTGCGGGACACGTGGCCATGTATGGACTGTCCCGAGTGCTTGCCTGCAGCCAGCGTGAGATGCCGGCCAGCTGTGTATTTGGTCAGAAGTCCGTGGCTCGGGGCCTCGATAACAGCGTAGAGAAGCTCCTCCGGACTCGAGTCAGCATCTTCCGCAGACAGCTGCCCCAAACCTGGCGTAAACATAAAGACACGAATTCCATGTAGAGGTCAGATTAGCCTATGGAATGTTCTTTCAGAGGAGAGATGGTTATTTCCAGCACAGCACAAGAAGAAAACATAGGCAGCAGCATAATGTGCCAATTAAGTGATGCTTTAACACTGCAATACAGTAGGCACTCACGAGAGTAGTTCAGGCTGGTGGCGCAGTGGTTGGTGCACTGCGCTATGAACCCACCGGCCTGAGAGCAATCCGAAGCCATGGCTAGCATCAAATCGGTAACGCCAAACCAAATAATCTGTTGAGCGTAATAGAATCCACTAACTCAATGTCAACAACGTGCTCGTACGAATCCTCACCCACGCGTGGCATGCAAACCTGCGATACTTACCGAATGGCGCGGTGCCACCCTGCGTGAGGTGGATGGCGGGGTTGGCCTGCTGGAAGGCCGGCGGTAGATTGCTGGGAGTATACAGCTGTAAGGTGAACTCCGTTTCCGGGGAAGTGTTAGCACCGTCTGACACTGCAGCACAGCAAGCGGGACACGGCACAGACAACCGCACATGCAGCTTGTCATGGTAATGCACTTTAATTATTCTACGTTTGTGGCAACCTGATGAATACATTAAATGTAACGTCCAACGTAGGCGCATATGTGGTTCAGCGTATAGTTAGTGCAAGCATGTCTCACAGGTGAAGCAGAATTCTATGTTGGATTTCATTAAGTGGAAGACTGAATCGCGCCTCGTTAATAATAGTCCAACAACTCAACATGGCAACGCTCGACTCGAGTGGAAGATTGTATCAAATTGTATCACAGATATCTCAATACGGCAATGCTTTGCTAGCTAATAAAGCAGCATTCCGTATTGAATTGCATTAACGATATTCCAAAATGGCACGACTTGGCGCCTATAAAGCAAAAGGCTCTAGAGTCTAGAGGATCACATAATAATAATAATCTATTTTTGTAACGCGCGCATTTTCTCCGGGCGCGTTGCATCTGTTGATTCGGAGGCGCGGAGCCGTGCTCAGTCGGTTTGTTGTGAGTCGGTGAAGAGGTGACTTTTTAAGAGCAGGTCACGTTGATATCTCAGGAAAATCCTGCTTGTCTCACCGGTGAAGCGGAAGGTGGTGGCGGGCCCTGGGATGGCCCGTGTATTCGCAGGGCGGTACACAATCTTTCCCATATCGACATCGTTCTGCGTGAAGAGGGTAACGGAGTGGCCCGGCCTGTCTGCATGTTCCAGCGCCCCTGTGTGCCCACACGGCCAGGATTACCCCACGGCATTTCACACTGGCAGCTGGCCTTGCTTCGCGGCTATGCCTTATAGCAAAAAGATATAAAAATACATTATTATAAGGGTAAAAGGATGCAGCTATGGTGCAATGTCTAGCACGCTGGACTTGGAATCCAGACATCGCCAGTTGGATCTCCTGGCGTGGGAGTGGAAGCAATGGGAATATTTATTAAATGATTCCCAGTCTCTGTACAGATTGGGGTTTTCACGGCTGGATGCATGAGAATTTCTTTCCAAAGCTGTTCTTTCGGGATAGCCGTGTCGAGCGCTCCCCCTCTCTCCGTCGGGACGTTTCGTCACCTGAGGATGCCTCCAACTTGAAAGGCGAAATGTCGCGAAAGACAGAGGGGGAACACTCAACATGGCTATCCCGAAATAACAGCTTTGGAAAGCAATTTTCATTCTCAATCTCTGTCCACCCAGCAGTATAAATGGGAACACTGCAGTTCGTCAATTGGCAGGTTTTGAATGGTGGGGTTAACTGTGGGGAACCCCACCTCTTCTATGATGTTAGGCTAGTGTGTAAGAGTAGGCCAAAGACCCTCGAGAGGCTCTCTTTCGATTGGGGGCCCTGCTGCCAGCAGTGTCGCAAGCAAGGCGTTTCAGGGCAGGGCCTCTAACGTTTACCCTCTATAATGGCAAAAAGTATCATCAAAGACTAAGTAGCTAACATGAATAATATAAGTTGCTGTGCGTGTCTATACAACATTAACAGAGGGTTACACTGCTATGAAATACAAGGGAGAAGAATGAAAATGTGACGTCTGACAAAAAATGAATAAAAAAACCACCCTACTCCTTTTAATAGTTACATATTTACAGAGATTTCTATTTTGTGCTTAAAGAATGTTTGAGGCTGACCTCGTGAACCTAAGATATTTCAGTAAATCCTCAGAAAACCGCAGGCCCCAGGCAAAGTAGTGTACTTTTCGTCCAAACCATCATTATGCTGCCATCGCAGGAGTCAGAACAGAGTTCTGAGCATGAATGCTGTTACAGGAGCGTTAAAGAGGACACGGCAAGTAAAATTGTTCCAGTACTATTTGGTAAATAGCGCTTCGCAC
>JAZEWU010000002.1:4399218-4455798 GCA_036362915.1 Geotria australis
GGGAGGCCCCTCACCAACCCGTCAAATGACAAGAGGGCTGCAGATTTACACGTGACAGTTGTGTTTTTAAAAAAAACAAGGTATGCATTACACGCTAGTGAGTTAGCAAAATCTGCAGTTTACAAGGTGATGACACGCCTGGAACATCGGCAGTGCTGAGCGATGAACAGAGCAGATTAGAGGTAAACACCGCCAGCTTAGTGTCCTGTGCACTTGAGGCTTACCATACTCAGATGGGATGAGCTGCGTTACGTTATACAGCAGGTATTCGCTTCCAGAGTTATCCACAAAGGAGAGGTAGTTTGACTGAATGACAGTGATTTGGTCTTTTCCTGCCTAAGGGAGTAAGCAAACACAACATGTTAACGAGTAAATATTTACATAATTTTACAACAGCAGTTTTTGTTTATAAAATAACCGAACGTAAAACCTTTAAATGGTATGTCTCCATTAAACGGATTTTAACACGATGAAAGTCGGTCATTATTTACTGTTTTATTTCCTAGGCACACGAGTATAGGCAAAACAAGTAGATGAAGGCAACAAGAACAGCCTTTGTCCAGCAGTGGGAAGTTGAGCGAAGAAGAGAGGAGGAACGCTCGACACGGATATCCCGAAACAGCAGCTCTAGAGAGCAATTCGCAAAACAAATCACATACGCATAAAACACGCTAAGTGCACGCATATCAAGCAGAGTAAAACACAGACGTTGACTGCTTAATAAACCATTCACAGCGGTCGGGAGGAACAACAGGAAGGAGCGCGTGCGATGGGTTTGATGTGGGCCCCTGCTGGCACCCTGCCGGCACCCTGCCTCACCAGCATGCGGAGAGGGGAGGGCACGCTGGGAGAGAGCTGCGGCGGCGAGTCGTGCTGGGGGATGATGCCAACGTGGAAAACTTGGTCTGACAGCACGTGGGGAGGCTTGGCTCCGTCCGTCACCTGGCAGGGCATAACCATCTCGCTGTCCGTCTTGGGTTTCCGCAAATGTTTTGAGACCACTCAACTCTACAATGTTGTCACGTACCCAAATGATAAATGTGGTCTCCCGGTTCACTGAACATGTGTTATACAGGCACGTATCAAAAAGCTCACCAAATTCAGTATTAGCACTGCCTTACGACAGTGACATGTATTAAATGTACTGACTTTTCTGACATTTAAGAAAGCGGTATTCTCAAAAAACGTCAGCGTGGTTCATGAAAAACGTGCAGAGTTATTTGCTTTGTGCACCACTGTCAATGCAGTTTATTATATTTCTATGTTTTACGAAAGTTATTATGACGTATATATTCATATCCACTGTATAATAGCAGTATGGGCAAGTAAAAATATGCATTTAGAGCCTGATCTGTATCCAATTTCTTTTCACCTGTCCTGATTTTCCAAGGATGATTTTTTTTATGTCGCTGTTCTAGGAAATCTGTAAGTTTCAGAACATTAAACATTACCAGTCCTGTTTTATGACAATCAGACTCGGTTCTCCCTTCTTCTTCCCCACAATATTTGCCTGCTTTCTGCACCTCAAACGCGACAACCCCCAGGGTCCTGCAAAACCATTTTGGCGTTCCCGATTTAGATGTCACGCAGATGTAAAAGCAACCAGTGGACAGGGCCTTCAACAAACACACCATTCCTTAATGCAACGTGCGCGTGCAATGAGAGGGAGAGGGGGGAAGGGCCCAAACCGTGAAAGTGAAGGCATCCCGCGGGGAGAGGGTTCCGGCTGTGCTGCGATACCACACGATGCCCTCGTTGATATCCTGCTGCGTGAAGGATGTGGTGGGGGTGGCCGCGCGTCCGTCGGGAAGCAGCTCCCAGCCGTCCGACGGCCCGTCCGCTGGCATCGGAACAAGCAGCACCACGTCGCCTGGGGCCACAGAGAGAGGGGGAGGGCACGGTGCCAACACGCGCGCGGCTGAGTACGTGCTCTCACTCTGAATTTCAATTTGTCATGATTTAGTGGTAATCTGCGAGTCATCTCTGTCAGGCAGCCCATGACACCTGGGTCTGCACTGTGACCTCCTGTCGGCGAGCCGTCGACACTTCACGTGGCCTCAAGGTGCATATGGCCTGGCACAGGCGCCGTGGTGACGTCACCGCCACCTAGTGGCGAATGGCGGTTGTTGTTGTTATGTTTGTCTTGTCACTCTGAATGGCAGGGTGGCGCAGTGGTAACATCCGCGGCTCACAGAAAGAATGGTCTTGCCCGAGGCGGTTCGATTACAGCCTTGGGCGCCTTTCTGTGTGGAGTTTGTGTGTTCTTTCCACCTGTTCTGCGTGGGTTTCCTCCGGGGTTCTCCGGTTTCCTTCCACAACTTAAAAAAAACACTCATTAATTAGTTGGCCGAAAACATCATAATATACAGGAAGCAGTGTGTGGCAATATGGCGCCGGCAAACCGCCTGGCTGCCTCCTCTGCACTTTCCTCGCGCCTCTGAGTCGTTCTCTCGTCGAATGAATACCTTTGACATTGAATCAATATGTGCGCGTTATAAATGTTAAATTATTATTATTAATTATTATTATTATTAATCGGAAACGCGACCCAATGTGAACATTGGCACCTCGCGAGGGTATTGGCGTGAGCCTGTTATCCACACTGCAATTGATTGATTCAAAAGTGCATGTCCTTCAATTTATTAATAACACCGAGACTAAAGTTATCAATAGTACTAACACTAGCCATAACGCTAAGCCGAGCCTTAATGCTAACACTTAACCTATCGTCAAAGAAAAATACAATGAAAATCAGCAAAAGAATGCAGGTGTGATCATTGAGAAGGCATGACCTTTCCAGAATATCAGATATTTTAAAAATGTTTAATGGCGTGATTGGTTGACTGTGGTTTGCTGGAGACAACCACTGATGGATGGCTTCTTCATCATCACTCGATTATAATATCGCTCGTGGTGTACTGAAAAATATTTGCTCCTCCACCAGAACCGCAAGTGATAAACAAGCGCTACACTGATGAGCGATTGTGTACACATCTCGTTCCTGTGCACTTGGTCAAGGCAGCGAGATGGAGCCAAAAGCCCCACCACCAAAGCCAGTTAAATAGAACAAACATACTTCACCTTTTTATAATTAAATCCACCATTGCTTCTCACTCAGAGCATATTGAGTTTGAATGTCACGTTGATGACAGGCTTCAAGTTGATATTTCTACGTGTTCCTGCATAAAATGTCCATCCCGCATCGGTCTACGTTTAATAATAATAAACGTGAGTACCTGTAAAGCGCCCAATGGGCAAATCTATGCAATGGCACTGTACATAATCAGTTCAAATGTCACGGTAGAGGCGATATTAAACAGGTGAGTTTTTTAGTCCACTACGTAGGAGAGGCGAAGACTGAGAGTTCCTAACTTCACAACGTAGGACATTCCAAAACAGTGGACCAGCATGCCTTTGAAAGACACACCACTGCACTCTAGCACAGGAATCTGTACCTCTATTTTATAATTCACATCAATAATTCCCGAGTAAGGCTTTTTCAAACATTGATTTGTGTCACTTTACTTGCTAAAGTGTGTACTTTTGCTCATTATCAACAAGTTTCACCTACTGCTGAGAACGGGCTAGAATGTATATAGCCGAGCACTACAGGCTCAAGAGCAATGCTTGTTTGCTGGAATGGCATGAACCCCGGCTTAGTACACCAACTACAATCTGGTTTCAATTAAAGTACTTTAAAAATCCAATTCAGCATAATTTGGTAAGTGCACGTTCATGATTTTAAACAATTTAAAACTGCGCCAAAATCCTATCTAATTTCCCTTATAAGCGTGTTTTGAAATCCTTTTGCAAATTAAAATTTCCGAAAAATGTGTTACAGATTATCGAAATCTATTTGAGTTCATAAGCCCCTTTTGTGCTTGAAATCTTAAATAGGAAGTATTTCTTATATAGAGAGGATTGTGAGCAGCCCTTTAGCCAATCCACCGCTGAATGAGGGCCTCCCCATGCCGTGTGGGAAATTTGTCCCTACTTCCCCACACCAGTCAGTGCGGGGTGGTGGAGGTTGGGAGCATTTATGTTCGTTCATTGTACAGTACAACAGAGTCGTTTGCTTCCCTGCCTTCTGCTGACAACATATTCACAGGCCGATGTTGCCATAAACAGTCTCGGCATACGGAACCTAAAAACACCTCGATAACAATCCAATAGGGACTGATTACACCTATGCAAAGAGCTTAATCATAAAGGGTAATAATTTAGACAAACATATACAAATAACATGGAAGCAATTTGACGAAGCCATTTGTATGTAAAGTCAGGGTGTGGGAGGTAAACACCCGAATCGAAACCTGACACGGTTAGCAAACGGCTCGGAGAGCCACGCATTCTTATACAGGCTATTTTGCGATAAACCTGTGCTTTATTTAAACATTTAATATTTACCTGCTCACAGACGTTATGAGAAAGGGATATTTAAGTAACACAGATTAACCTATTATGTTTTATTGACTTGGGATGCAACAATAGTTCACCATTCATTCATTGTCAGAAACCGCTTAACACTGTACAGGGTTGTGGTGATCCGGTGCCTATCCCGGCAGACACAGGGGGCAAGCCAGGGCTATACCCAGGATGGGTCGCCAGTCCACCACAGGGCACCGGGGGCAATTTAGTCCGGAGTGCCCGGCGAAAACCCACGCGGACACAGGGAGAACGTGCAAACTGCAGAGAGAAAGGCACCCGAGCCGCTATTCGAACCCGGACCCTTCTTGCTGTGAGGCGGCAGCGCTACTCACCGCGCCACTGCACCACTCCCACCCCAAAAAGAAGTGCAGTACAGTGTTAAGCTGAAAGACGACCATGTCCAGAAGCTAGCCATCGTGCTTCGAAGAATCGCAAAGAAGAAGAAGACACGTTAAATCGAAGAATGCGTGCCTGATTTGTTGAATGGATGCCCAGCTGTGCTGGCACGATGTGATCCAACCCTGCAGCAGTTCAAATTCATAACGGCTCTCTTCCACGTTTTCACGTTATACCCTGCGTTGTGCACCATCATGTCCCACGTTTCGCTCCATGCCACTCAGTCATTTTCTATCTAAGCTGACACGAACCGCTGAGCTATGCAGCTCTTTTCAACATTTCTCTAGCGGGGAGGGGTACGCAAGTTACCGCATCTCAGGGTTCCGTTGGCAATTTAGCCTGGGCAGCAGCGTGTCTTTAAACTGTGAGAAGAAACTGGAGTACCCGTTAAACCCAACTACACATAGCTCAACAGTTCCTTCCAGTTTAAGCAAAAACTGAGTTGACTTGGTCCGGGTGCGCCAAGTTGGCCACGCACGGCAGTTACACGCGCAAGTTGCGCGCTCTGTAAAGGAAGCTACTGCTGTACCGAAGGGAGGGTTGCCACGCTCCGGGGTCAGAGTGAAGAGGATCTCCGAGTCGCTGGCGTCACCCGAGGAGGCCCGCAGCTGCATGTTGGTGATCTGAAACATGCCACCTTCCGGCACGTGTATGAGGGCGTTGATGAGCAGCACCGGGCCATCTCCAGCCTAGGAGGGGAGAGAGAGAGATACGTGGGTCAGGCAGTTGGGTGGGGGGTTAGCGCGCTGGGCCACAAACCTGGCCACCCGAATTCGATGCCCGCTCACGGCCAACACCCAGTGACGAATTTATAAGCCAGGTCCTGCGCTTCCCCTTGGTCGACGCAGCCTCAGATGAGTACCTAGTGCATGGTGTGTAAGTAAACATTGCCGCTAGGGAGACAAAGGTGGCCGGGCGTGGTGCTGGCCACCCACCCCCCCTCGTGTGTCCCGTGTCGGCCTTCATTGGTGCTCGCTAAGAGCACTGGACCATACAGTCTGTTAAGGCTACACTTGGGGATCGTTGTCTTAGTGGGTGGCAGGTGTGGAGGGAAACCGCAGGAAAGCAGAGCTCCGGCTGGGAGCAAGTGGGTGGGTGGTCAACCAAGTGGGGGGGGGGGGAAGTGGGCAAACAAGTTACACAGGTGGATTGATCCGTGATGAATGCACAAACCCCATTTCGGGGCCTCCTTTCCCACTGTGCCTAATAATACTGAACAATGTGCTGGGGACACGATCCATCACAACAAACTGCCACTCACGTGTTTTTGTAATACTTTAATAGCTATGTACTAACATGTAAGCAGATGGTACATTGGAAACAATTCTGAGAAGTGTCTGTTGACTGACACTCACCACTGAGGAATGTGATTTATATCATGGACGCAAAAAAATACAACACCCCAGCACACCTTATCTGTGCGTAATGGTGGTCAAAAGTACTGATATAAAATAAAAACAGTCTAAAAATCATACGTACCATATTTACAGCAACCGGCTTTATCACGCATGATATTAAATGAGTGCTGTTTAACTTGTATTAACGGCCTAGTAAACATTTATTCCACAAAGGTGTGTTTTCATGCATAACTGCAACCCTGTCCACTGGATGAATAGACGTTGAATTCACAATATTCCAAACTGAGCTCTTAACATTTGGTACACAAACACCTAGGTGACCTCCTTGTATCCTGAGACATTGAATAGCTGCAATAGACGCCACTGAAGAATACAGATGCCAGTACGGACATGCACTGCTCAGGTGCACAAAGTGGTGGGCTTGAGGCTTTCACTGCGGGGCACAGGAATTCCCATAGCGTGCAGCACTGTATGGTAAGCCTCTAAGCAGTATTGCTAGTGTACGGCCTCCGTGGTGTGTGGGTGGACACAGGCAAAACAATGAGTGTTAAGCACACAATACAGCACAATGAAAAGGCGTTTGCCCTGATAAATGGTAGAGACCTGCTTGGTGTGCTGTAAGAACAGTACCATATCAAGATCTCAGGACACCTTGAATGTAATTCTGATTTCAAAATCCAATAACTCATGCCTTTACAAACAAGAAGCTGTTCGTTCGAGACATACAAGGTATATTATATATCTTATCAATACGCTGGATTTTCTAGTCAAGACCATCATTATCAGCCATGATCAATACACTGTTGGCAGAAGCCCTGGGTTAGAGATTACAGACAGCAAATTGGTCTCAATGTCTAGATGTACGATTTATCTAGCGTGTCCACATTTTTGGTCGTTTCAAGTTCTCAACAAAAGCTGTAACGCTGCAGGTAGCATATAAAGAATGCTCTCTTTTCACTTTCTTTTCAAATGTCATGTACAGGAAAACATCGCTCGGGCAACTTTCACTCGGTAATCCGTTGTCTGCCATGGAACGGTCAGGGCGTGTATGTGTACATTATTCCATCCGTCCATTAATTTTCTAAACTGCTTTTTCAGGACAATAGGTGAGGATAGGGACATAGATTGACCTGTAAACCGCAAGCTTTGTCCTAGGACAATTATTGTCAGCAATTCGCATGTTCGTTGTGTTGCGGGAGTCCCGTAAAGAGAGTGCAAGCTCACTGGGTATTTTTCTGCTGTAATAATAAACATCTATCTATCAATCTACCACGGACCGGTAGAGTGCCCGCATCACTGCAGACGCTGCTGCAATCCGCTGGCCAACCTCACGTTCCCGTTAACCATCACTCGTGAACAAGACCCCAAGATGTTTAAACGCCATCAAGTGGCAATTAAAATAAACGACAGGCGGCTGGTTTAATTGTTGCCACGGCTCTTTGATGGTAAAGCACACAATTTCCAGCTGCCACGGCTGTTATATCTGCTGTAGGCCAGGATCTCCCCTCCCCCAGATGGCTTGCGAGCCACCCCAGGAATGCAGCACCATTCAGAGCAATATAGCGTAGCATGTGAGCCACCGGCATTTTTGTGTCCTCTTTGGAAAGTACCTGGACAGCTCACGCACTGCACTGTACACATTGAAGCACTATTTGAGTGGCGTTAGTTTTTGCATAATCCCCTCTCCTTTTTTGGTCACCCTCAACTCACGTAAATGTCCCCGTGAGCTATCTCTGTGACTGGTTGCGTTATAGTTATGCGTTAGTGTGGTTTATTGTGCCCATGTGTTTTTTAAAAAAATCTCACGTATAGCATTTGGAAGCGAACAAAGTCCAGGCGGCATTGGTTGTGAAGCGTGTCACACTGCATATGGGACTGTTTAGAGTTTGGTCCAGGCTCGAATCATGTTTATAAAAAAAAAATCCTTCTGTTTGTCATTATTTCTTTATTATTTAAAATCCTCGATGGAGCGGTAGCACAGTGGCTCGCTCACTGCACTGTGAATACGGCAACATCAGTCGCATTACGGTTATTGTTTTAACCAAGTAAAATTATGAGAAATGTAAATGCCTCCACTTTCATTCCTTACACTCCATCAGAATGCATAAGCCAAATGCAGAGTGATGCAATTGCCTCGATTCTTTACTGAGAAGTCAGCAACTCTAAGCACATTTGACCCCTGCATTCAGACATCAACCAATTTATTAAATGACTGAGCTCTATTCATCCAACATGGGGTCACTTTGTACGTCAGATCACAAAAAAGTTCACATTTCTCAGTCACCACTGTGTACGACCTCTTTGTCAATTTATGACCGGATGAGGACCTTCCCCATGCCATAATAATAATAGCATTTATAGAGCGCTTTTCACCCAAGGGTCACAAAGCGCTGCACATGGGGTCCGTGACACCCTATTTAACCATACTTCACTACGCTGGTCAATGACGGTTGATCAACGACAGGCGTGTACATGCAGAAGCATATAAGTGCAGTATGACATTGTATTTTCCTGCAATGCCCACCACATATTCCCACAGCCTATAACAACTTGTTAGTGGTCACCAACAACTTGTTGGTTCATGGCAGTCACGGATCCAAATGCAATCCAGGCTTCAGCTCGCTCAGCATCTGAGACCTGACAAGATCAGGTGCATCCTGTGTGATTTAATCACAGGCATCGATTAATAATAATCTGAAGACAATAATAAGCGTGCCAGAAATTACTGTAGCATGGGATTTATAACGCTTCTCAGCTTTATTTTTGGCTGCTATTTTCCTATACAAATCACAGCACCATAATCCAAGGGAAATGACTGACTGCCTGAACGACTGTACCCAGCGGAGTGTGATTAATAGTAAAAAAACATAAGGGTTGTTCTCAGTTTCTGCTCATAATATTCAGCGATGTAATTTTGCCAAGAAGTGCCCTCCGGTCTTGCTGCAGAGAGATAACTCATGCAGGCAGACTTTAAATGAAACCGAATGCTGAATTTCTGCAGGCTTTTTAAGCACATGTGTAACAGGTAAAGGTGCAAACCTGCAATTGCTTGCTTACTCCAATGCTGGTGGAAGGGCCTCTTAGATATCTGAAAAATATCCTCTAGCTCCTCTAGAAAATATTTTGGCCCACTCTTACACACCAGAGGTTTTATAAGAGATGGGAGTACCTACACTTTGTCCCCCCAAACGCAACCTGCTAATCGACACACTGTGATGTAGCCATTTATACCACTGGGTGGGCAGAGACAAGTTCGTTTCAACTGCTGTGTCAGGGGATCGAACCGGCGGCATCTAGATTACAAGCCCAGCGTGTTATTACACCACGGCAGCATATGGCACAGCACTTACATCTCAATGAAAATTTATATATAACTGTAATGAGGGCATCCTACAGAGAATGGATATTTGAGTCTTAGCCCACAGGCGCTTAATCTGAGATGCCGATGGTGTTGCCTAATGTTAGAGATCTGGGCCCCCACGGAAACCCTGTGGTGAAATTCAAAACATCGCTTGACACGTGTCTGGCAAGACTAACATGATCTTGGCCTCATGAGCAGTGAGGGTATCGCACAGTCCACAGGTTTTGTGAGATACTATACGTTTAAATATATTCAGATTATTCAGGGCATGTGCAATACATAGTCAGGAGGCCACCCATCCTTGGCAGCCTTGGCTGGGTGGCCTATCTTGAACACTGACAAGTGCTGTCTCCTCTTTCAGAATGCCATTGTTTTGAAACTTCATCTAGACAATCCTGATGAATTACGGGCATGGTATATTACAATCAATGCACATTCCCCAGCAGGGGGCACATCTTATGATTGTGGTCTTCTTCTTCTTTGTGATTCTTCGAAGCACGATGGTCAGCCTCACAAGACCTTATGATTACTTCAGTCTCGTTGCTATATTTAATCATGAATTTGTTTCGTCTCAACCAAACCTTATTTGTAATTGAATTTCCTGATAGTTGTTCATAGTTCAGTGCAGCTTCCGTTCAAGTATTTCATAAACACACTTATTTTCAGGCCTCAGCAACTTATTGAGTATGAAATGTAAATATGAACCTTATTTTATCAGGATTCAGTTAAGGCGTAACAAATATATGTTTCCGAGGTATGTAAAGTAAATATAAACTCAACGAGTTTTCTTTCACAACTTAATATGTTTGAAATTGCGGGAAATCTACAAAAACACGTAAGGTACATGCACAGAAAACACTGTAATGATGATTGTGCAAAGCATGGGAGCACAGGTGATGAGAACACGGGTCAGGGATCTGTGATTTGACTAGACACCTGCGGTCTTTCCATTGAACATTCCTGCAATGAAAACAACAAGCCTTTCCATCCATCAATGTCATATTCTAGCAATGAACCTGTAGACACTTCTAACAAATAGATTGTCACACATTACCTCCGCTGTTTCTGAGCAGTGTGGGCTACTATATTCTAGCCCTTAAAAGTAATTAAGGCAATGTATTTGGTTCATATATATGTCCCTCCACGTTAACACACGTTGTTACTTGTTTACAATTCATCAACTACAAGCCTTTGTGGGACTGCATCATTTCATAGTTATCTTGTATTGAACCCATGCTGCTGAAATTGTGCACTCCCAAAAGGCCTTGGGGTTCACTGGAAGTGTATAACATACATTTATATTTGTTTTGTGGCTGTTATTTGTGTTATCTGTATGCATAACATCGGGCTGTTTAGGTAGAAAATGTACTTTAAAAAATACGGTTTGGTATTTTTAGCACCATGACAATTCATGTGGGTTAATGACTTGTGTGCACAATAAACTGTAGATTTTAATCTCTGGGCTTCCTGTCTCCTCGATATCTGATGCTGCATCTTTATGAGCACTTGCATTTGGAAAGGCACCTATGGTTTAGTTATGCACATCTACCTGACAAAGTAACTATGGTTTAGTGTTACAACATTATCAGAGATTATTGATGCTCATGCCAAAATGACAATCTTATTGTAGTAACTTGCGCATACCACAATATACTGTCAATTTCTAAATGTCAATATCAATATTACCGATGCCATTAAACTCAACAACGTTGATGCTCATCATCATTGTTGGTCTATGTTCCTTGTGGACAATATTTTCGGTACGTGACCAATAAAACAGTTTCTGGCAAATAGAAATTACATCATCACATTCTTTCTCTGCACTCCCAGATCAACTTAGTTATCAAATGTGCTGCTGACTTGAGATTAACAACTCGTTGCTTCGGCAATCCCAGCTTGCATTACAAAGTGAAATTGTAGCGCTTTGAGGAAACATAGACAAAATAATGAAACCCCTGTGGTCTCACTTTGTGAATCTACGATGCTGTGTAATTTCCGTGGTAAAAAAAACACAGCCCGAACTAAAATGGAATAAACTATTTTGTTTCCAGCAAAACCTATTTCTGTGTAATTTAAACACTTACCAAGAAAACGAAGCTTTGAATAAATACACTCCATCTGACAATGTGCTTAAATTTCAAAATATGTCACAGTCAATTATAGGTCAAAAAGTTCGTAAGTGTCTGCTTCCCATTCAATGGTTGAAATCACAAACAATAGTGGCAGCCAAAAATCAAAAACAACAGTTAACTTCTGGCCAATATTTTTGTACTATACCGTTACGCCAAATCACATTTTTAAGATATTTCACTTTATCCGTATTAATTGTTACAAACTTATGTTTTAAGCAAACACGTACACTACCCCAAACAAAAAGGCAAATGCTGTAAGTTACTAACCCTGAGTACAAAGGCCATTAAACTCCCACCAACCTAACGCTGGAGTGCACAGCTCAGAAGGCCAAATGCTGTGAACTTGTGACAGATTTATATCTGCTTTAAAAGGCATGCAGCTTAAAGTGTTGCAGTTATTTCTACTACGTTGTTACTCCTCTAGTACCGTCATTGTTTACGTTTTATTCTTCCACAGTTTTCCGTGGATTATTAAATCAAAGCGTATGTAATGCAAAGTTAAACAATGGATTTCTTCCAAAGAACATGTAAAGTCAAAGTAGTCTTACACAAATCAGGTAGGTTTTAGTACGGTCAATACCTTTTTTGGTTGAGCTCCAGTGATCACAGCAAGTGTCCACAGGATAACCAGTGACATCTGCATGGCTCTGTAATTCCCAGTGCAAGATTCAGAGAAGCGAACAGTGTCACAAGTGGCAAGGGGACTGGCTTCTCGGTGCTCGTCCCTTAGGCAGGTGCTGCTATATCCGCAGGACGAAAATCCGGCACATCTGTCAGCTCTCCGGCCACTCAAGTTTCATAGCCCCGGGGCTGCCAAAAACAGGTTCCCTTGTCTTCATTCAAGTTATCGCCTAGCGTTCTGTGCGAGTCTGTGGCTCGAGGTGGATACGTATAAATCCTTTCCCAAGAAGCAGTACGTTCAGCCGGAGATCTTCAACACCTCTTAGAAAGTCGGTCCAAGCAGTCTGTCTGTTCATCCCAGCCCAGCTGACCAGTTTGGAAGCAACAGCAGCAGCTATCAGGAGAGTCACACAAGATGAAATCCGCAGCCTCTTGAGTAAAGCCTCTTCCAGCCTCCTTTGTTCGTCGCCTTCCCTCCAGGTACCGGCATAATTCCAGGCATGGACACAATTAGCCACCTCTCGCTGAACCTGGCTTCCCGTTTAGCCGCCCATACAAACAGGGCTTTGTCTTTGTGACCAGCAGCCTCGGTCAACGCGACGCAAGTTTTGCAGTGGCACTTGTCACCAGCGGCGTTGGCGGCGGCGTTGGCGGTAGGCAGGCAGGCAGGCACAACGCGTCTCGCACAGCGGAGTGAGTGAGTGAGGGAGGGCAGGCCCCGGGTTGCACTCACTGCCCGGCCCGTGAGCCGCACCGGATTCCTGCCAAGTTCAGCCAAGTATTCGTTTCACTCCCCCTAAAGCCCTCCGACCCGCCCCACACGAGCACGATTTGCAAACTCCCTGCGCCAATCATTCGAGCCCGCTTGCCTCCCCCTCCCTGGCTCAACCTGGCGTAAACCAATCGTGAAAGGCAGAGCGGAGTAACTCGACACCGGGGGCAATAAGTGGCTTGCCTGGGTCCCTGGCGCTGCCACTGCCCCTCAGAGCTGTCCCACCAACCCCCGGCACCACCACACCCACCCCTTTACACCCACACCACCACCTCTCCACAGGCCACCCACCCCCCTCGTTTTAATGCACGCGACAGCTCTGTCCAGCCAGCACTTGCTGTTTCTATAAAAGAAAATATCTGCTAGTGCAAAACAGTTATGATTTATGGAGACTGATCAATATAAATCTGTCTCTGAATCACGTGCCATCCATACGTGCTTATTAAATGTGGAATGTCTGTATGATTTAGAATCTGCGGCTGTATTTTTTTGGATGTTCAAAACGAGACAGAATACTCACAGCCGAGTGGAAATTAGTTGATGTAGATGTTTGAAGATCTTTTATCACCATATTGGTATGTAACTTAATTTAAATCACCGCAATCATTTTTTTTAATGAAAATGAAACAACATTTTTGGTGGCTAACTCTTCTGGTAAATACAATATAAAATGTTCTATTAGATGGGATATCCATGAAAAAATGGGTGTAGTGTAGAGAACAATAAGAAACACAAACGAAATGTAACAAAAATAAGGGGCAAAAAAACACTGAAACAGTTGGATGCTCAACAAATAAATAGAATTTTCAACACATTCCAATTCAAGCCCACGTGTCTTGAAACTACAATGTTAGCCAAACCACATAAACACAAGAAGAAACAAATCTAATGGAACACGTATCTCTCTAGAGATAGTACCAGTGCAACTCCAAGTCCTTCTTTACGTCCAAACGCACATCACAGCCGGGTTGTTTTGTTACAATGCCATAATATCATACAATGCCAGGAAACGTAACAGCATGTTGTTAAACAAAGTTTGCTCTGGCTTCATATTTCATGCTTTGGCAACACCTACCAGGCCTCATCAGTATGTGTGTGAGAGCACAAGGTAGTTTGATCCAAAATCTTACACTGGCCAGTATTGTATCTAAGCTGAATAAATGTAACTCTATACGAAATTGGACCTGATACACTTTGTGGCTTGCATGTGGCTGTGCTAATACGTGAGCGAGTGTTCCTGAATGCTGAACATGGGTCTCGTTCCAAATATGTGGTTTGGCCAACGTTTTTTTAAGCGTGCTTATTTCGGACCTTGTTTGGAAAATTAATATCTGAAGTCGCCATGTGTCCAAATTAGACAAACGTTTTCCAAGCACTGCAGTTACATTATGACATATGTACGCACACAATGTAAGTACAACGTAAACAATTCCTAACATTCTAAAAATAAAAAGAGAAATATTTTAAAGAAATGGTAAATAATATGTTTGACAAATGTATATTGACAGGACAATGCAGGCAAGTGAACTGGTATCTTTTTTCCTCTAGTATGGACTATGAGGGCAAACATTCCTGTGGCAGAGTAATCTTGGTTTGTGCCATGGAGGTGGTAATAAGCACCTTGTTCAGCTGGCAATGGAAACTGAGACGCGCCAGTGTTGTGCAGACGAGACTCGATGGCTGCGAATGTGTTTATACTGTGCTGTTGGTGCTTACATTATTTGCATGCAAAGGCTTATACGCGAGACATGTTAGTCCATTTATCAGATGATTCTTGGCATGAAAATGTGAGTTAACGTCACAATAAGTCCTGTCTAAATAGCACACCAGACATTTAGCTTGACGGCGCCGCAGGAACTAAACATGAGTATTACTTCCCATCACAAAACAAAACTTGGCAGTATAAAAACAACCAAATTCATCGTTAAAACATAACAAATTACACTTTAAAATAATTCTGAATGCATGAATAACTGAGAAGTTGTAAAATGCAACTTGCTATCCGTAGTGATGTTATCATAACCGATCCAACATCTTGAGTAATTTTTCTGCAGAACACGGCTTTAATACTATTTGGCATATAACGCCAGTGAGGCAATCACCATCTGCCACTGCTGGTTGAAAGCCTTCCCAACTAACTTTCTTCTGTCATGTTTTTGCAACCTAACAATCCATGTAGCTCCCGCACACAAGCGGATTTAATTGCTCCATCTCTGCAGCAGGAGGACTCTTGGGTGTTCTGGCCCTTCTTGCTCTCTTTAGTTTTCACCTCGGTAAACAAAATAAACTTGAACTTGCAACATATATCCTGCCCGAGCCCACCTTATGTTCTTTCCGGTAAAAAAATGCACGTGTATAACTTGCATGTTTTCTAATGCAAGTATTCCTCTTTCTATCTCTCGGCGTTATTCCAAGCATGTACTTCTCCACGGTCTATTGAAACGCGTATAAGCCTTTGTTCCATTTCCTTTGTCAATGTCCATGTTTCTGAGCCATATGTCATAGCAATGATCAGCAAAGCTATTATCTGCCTTTCACTCTGCCCACTCAAGTCAAAGCCAAGATACATTACAAGAGTTGGCACTACTTCCCAAAGTCTCAAAAGCCATTCCTGTGGTCTGAACACTAGCCATTGATGGATAGCGTGTGTTATAAGTGTCACAGGAGCTTTAATGTCGCCGAGTAGACTGCTGGGTGAAATGTCTACGTACTCAATGCAATTGTATGGTATGCCCTTTCATTAAAGACCTACCACAGAGAACTTGGGGCTGATTGGCACAAAGACAAGTAACAAAGATCCTAAACTTATGCCAATGAAAGTTTAGCAACGGCCTGGTTCCATGGTTATAACATAATTCCAAACAGCTCCATTAAATCTGTTGTTATGCTTAGGCTTGAAAGCATGTACAGAATAACCCAAATTGTAATTAATGACGTGGTTCAAATCGATGCAGGGAACAACACACACCAAATAAATGTTTGCACGTTTACAAACTGGTCTTTCGCTTTACGATGGCCTCACAATACGGTCCCACCCGCCCGCCCGCCACCCCTATGCGCTGTGGGAAATCTAATTGTCCCTCGGACCAAAGGCCGCGTGGGGCGCAGGTTACGGCGCCCCCTTATGCGCTGTGTGAAATGTAATATAATGACCCCGCCCGTATACAAGGGAGGAAGAGGTTACATAACGGAGGTGAGAGATACGAGGTGACCAGGCGACAAAAACAAGGTGGGGACAATTGACTGGTAACTTCTGTAGTGTAAAACAAAACGTGTAAAACTTTAGTGAGCACCACATCCCATAAACAACAACACGCCATTATTGCTCGTTAACTACTAAACACTGGCTCTATGAATTACAAACGCCGTGTGTGGACGCCATTTTGAGAAGCTTCGGATATACTGAACGACAACAGCCCGTGGAGCAGTTTTTAGACACAGCACCCACTATACATTAAATCAATCCTAAAGTGTCCTTTTTGTACGCTACACAATTGCAGGTTTATAACGTATAGAATTAATACATTCAAACAAAAGCCTTAACAAGTTCACATACGTGGTTGAGTTGTAAATGGCGTTGTCCTGCGAGGGATTCCCTGAACATTTACAAGGTTATTGGTACAGCAGATTTCTTACATCGAGCGTATTCATTATTGACGATTGCATTTCAGAGCTGTTCTTTCGGGATAGC
Organism: Geotria australis; assembly: GCA_036362915.1. Taxonomy (NCBI): domain Eukaryota; kingdom Metazoa; phylum Chordata; class Hyperoartia; order Petromyzontiformes; family Geotriidae; genus Geotria; species Geotria australis. The sequence goes on from JAZEWU010000002.1 coordinate 4,415,978, forward strand.
CGCGTGGAGCTCTCCCGCTCGACGATTCACCTCACGTTCGAGGCATCTTAAGGTGTCAACACGGCTATCCTGAAACAACAGCTTTGAAAAGCAACCATCACGTATCGAGTCGTGAAAACCTACATCATTGTCAAGTTTGTCGTGTTCAGCACGCGGTACAGCATTGGGGTGGCTTTCAGCACTGACCTGAAATCATCCTGTGACATACGGCGTGCCTTGCCAGGGCTAATCTCAGACAAAACGCGCACCCTCTCCCCTCATTCTAGCAGCGGGGACAGAGATGATGGCAGGAACAGATGGATCAGATGCCGGCAAGCTTGGAGATGGTCCAACACACACAAGTGGCCGCCCGCACCTCCAGCCAGCTCGTCAGAGGTGACCCCGCGATTCCCTCAATGAAATAATGAAGTGCATCTAATGTTTTATTAAGTGCAATTCCTGAGTGGTTTCTTAACGAAGCCATCGATTCCCCCACAACTGCAGTACAGTACGTTGCTGTGTAGATATATATTTTTCAAACAAGTTTTTAACAATAACATAAATTAATTGGTTAATATTGAACTATGGTATGCATATAGAACAGTGTGAGATGTACGGTTTGGAATAGCATTTTACAATGTGCGGATTTGATTTTCAACATTGCCTGTTGTTTAATCGCCAGTTATTTGATCCCAACACTGGATACATGCCAGCACTTAGTGTTAGTTGTCAACACAGTGACAGTGATACAGCGCCAGTGTAATTACAAAGTGTCAGGCTTTAAAATATATTTCAACAGACCAAGTTACACCCCCTTAGACAAAATAAGAGCAGAAAGATGAAGCGTTCATGGAAAGTATTTTTTTTACTGGCGCAACAACAATATTTTTAATAAGCCAGATGAGCAATGAATTAAAGTTTACAGCAGTCATATAAACAAAACCCATGCCATCGTGAGGTATAGAGCCCATGAGTACAAAGAGAAAAAAGGAACCTATTTTTTTCAATCTCTTGCTTCGAAGTTACGAGGTTGAAAAACATACCTGTTAGTCCTTTGGCAATTGACCTGAAGGTGGATTATTTCGGATGCATCTGGTAGGTTGACTGTGGAAAAGAATGGCAAGTATGTAACGCCTTATTTACACATTATACAAAGAGTTCACACACATTGTGTGTTTGTATACATAACCACATCCAGGCATACACAAACAAATGCAACGTAGCCTTTTCAATGCATGCACACCAATTCCTACATGTCACAGTAGTGGTTAATACAAACAAAACTGACTTTAAAATATACCCAAAGGATTTATATTTCAAATTAAACATGAAATACAATCCTTTAAAACCTAATAATGTATAATGTGAGGATGGTAAAATGGCATTTAAATAACACCCTCTTAAAGCAGTCTTCTTCTTTGCGATTCTTCGAAGCACGATGGTCAGCCTCTGGACATCGTTGTCTTTCAGCTCGGCCTCTAAGTGTTTGGTAGAGTTCGCAGTCAATACCAAGTATTACCTGACAGGGATCGCGACGTGAACGCTTCTACCTTGACCCCCTCTTAAAGCAGTGAAAACATGATTTATTATCTTCGGTTCAATTCATCCTTAGCACCTGTAAAATAAACTGTCTTGACATGCACCTTGCTGTAAAAGTGGACGAGGTATAATGGATATGACCACACACATTCACATAAAAGCACGACATGTTTACCCCAGAAAACTTGAAAGTCTATAAATTCTTTGTCTGACTTACAAATTACACATCTGTTAAACAACATCCACCAGGAAGCTTGCGTGCAGTAAATAGTTACTCTGTTGTCCTTTCCACTTTCCCATCATTAAAATGTACAAAACGTGGTCGAAGTGAACAAACCTTTCTATTATCTTCATTCTTACAGCACCTCTGCAAAGCATTACTTACCGCTAAATATGTGCCTGAGGGGCCATACCTCCCACAGTCTGCACTGTCGCGTAACAGCTACCACCAGGAGGAAAGTACTTCAACACACATACTTTTCTGCCTAAAGAATTATCACATACTTTTCATCAATCTGAGAATCTTCGTAATAACCTCATTTTTTATGGATAAGAGGAGTCGCTCGAAAAAGTAGCCCTTCCATCCATCCATTTTCTGAAACCACTTAAAGGGTCGTGGTGAGCTGGAGCCTATCCCGGCAGACACAGGGTGCAAGGCAGGGGGATACCGAGGATAGGATGCCAGTCCATCGCAGGGCACCTGGGGCAATTTTACTCAGTAGGCCAATTAACCTGGCAGCATGTCTTTGGACGGTGGGAGGAAACCGGAGTGCCCGGCGAAAACCCACGTGGACACGGGGAGAAAAAATGTAATGCTAGTATGGTCATATTGCTTTGAATTTACTGGCCTTTATGGTGGACCGTGGCTGCTTTGACCTGATCTGTACTCACCACTATATGGCAATGATGCGACAATATTAGATAATCTGTATACCATCTATCTAGTGGGCTGGTTGTGACGTGACCAAGGCTGTCAACCAATGAGAATCCAGGAAATGATTAGTGACTTAACACATTATGCGAGGGCAGCATCCCTGGAAAAATGTTAGTTTTATGTAATGCATTGAGAACTACAAACTAGATTTAGATGCGTAATCGTTTCTATTCAAACAAAGCCATACGCAATAAGAATTGAAAACTGTGATTTAGATTGAGAAAAAGCTGATGTTTTATCAACATACAAAAATGTGTGTACACACAATACTTGTTTTTTTAAAGAAAATCGTGTCTTGGTGAAGCAGTGCATTGGTGATGCATAGGCCTGGTCGGTAAAAAGTGTTAACGAAGTCACATGGGAAAAATCCAGCGTGTGTTGAGGGCCCAGGGTTAAAACAGCTGCCGAACATTGAACCTTTAGGCAGGTTTTCTCCAGCTTCAGGAACACACACACAAGGGCCATTCCTTCAGCTCCAGTGAAGAAAAACATGACCTCTGGGTTAATTGTGCCCATCATCCTGGAACAAACATGTGAGCTGTATGCATTCTGCCAAAGCTGCGGTAATACATGTATTCACATACTTTCTGCGGCTTTGGCAGCATTTGTAAAGCAAATTCGCGTGCCAGTTTTTAAGTTGATTTTATTTGTTACAAGGATGACCCTGTTCAGCCAACTGCCTGGCTCTCTGACAAGTGAGATCCGTGTTGCGTGTACAGAGCAACAACAAAGTAAAGACAATATTGCAGAGAATAAGTACAGGTCGCTTAATGAATGCTATATATGCGTCTATACAAAATGTCCAAAGCAAAACACATTTAGTCAATTATTTATATGCATAGCACATATATAACTTGTATTTTACAGCAATAGTGTATGAATTAATGCTGGATTATGAAGAATTCAATCCAGAGGTATAATGGAATGCCGTTTCCTACGTAAAACAAACAACACGCATACTGTTATGCAGTAAAACAAGAGCAGGTACCAGTTACCATCGTGCTTCGAAGAATCGCAAAGAAGAAGAAGTTACTTAATTATAAGTATTTTTTATAAGGGGGTGGACATAGGCAGATAAATGCCTTAAAGGTAGAGCTTTGCCCTTTAAAGTTACCGGTGTTGTTTTTGTTATAAAGGCACAGAAACACCAACACAGAGGAGCCGGCCTTCAGCAAACATACAGACTGTGTGTTAAATTAACAGATGCATAGTTACTCTTTCATCTTGAAGGTCTGTATGTACATGGGAATAAATTTAGCAAATCGGCTCCGAAAAGGGCAAGCATGCCATTCAAGTTAAACTCACTCCTCTTGGAGGAATAGAAAAGCTTGAAGCCTTTTTTCAAGCGGAAGATGGGAGGGATGCACTCATCTTCAAGCATAGATTGGGGAGCTCAAGCCATGAGAGTTTGAAATGGAGACTTGAGGAGTATTACAGTTGTTTTCCCTCACAACCACATCCAGCTGCAACATGGACAAAGGTATCCTGGGCTTGATAAAGCACAAAACTATACACACACTTTTGCAATGCATTCAGGAATTTTCAAGTACTTCAAATGATTGTGTGCAGCTACCCTATTTTTCAAAACAGTGAGTGCAGTAAATCGATTGCTGAATTAAATGATGATCCTTTTCACAATGCCCGCTAAGGCAAGGCCAATGTACGAATGAAAAATATTACCACAACAATAGTGGAAATACAGCCTTTGCATATATTTAAACGACCAGGAACAAAAGGGCCTGATTTTCACAATAATTGTGGATTTGTGTTAGCCTTGAGGTTTGACTCTTTGTTGTGGAAAGAAAGGAAAACACACAGGTGGAGCTGTGCCACTTGGAAACCCAATACCCCGTTCCCTTATCTCCAGTTAGGGCCATTTGTATCTGGCTGTAAGAGCTTGCAATTCAATCATTGCAGGTTTGTGCTCTTCAGTAATCATTATGCAATAACGTGTAATGTTTAGCAAGTTAGGAGAACTGCTGCACAGCGGTTAACAGACTGCGCTATGAGTTCGAGTCTCTACCATGGCTGATATGAGAGGCGAATGATATGTCAACCGTTTCTGCGACCTTCCCTTGCACCAACCTGCACTGGTCCAGCATAGGAAAGTATTCTCACAAAATCCCCACGACCATCATGCCGTGGGGAAACCTTTACCCAGCAATAGTTTTATAAAGGACAGTACATTGCCGCTATTAGTTACAAAGTCAAAGAGCATGGCTGTTACAATGGACTGAACAGCGCATTGAGCTAACAATTTGGTTTATTATGAGAGTGGCCACTTTCCTACGACTGCGAAAATCCTAACTTTCATTGAAAAAAATCAAACATACACATCAACACATCACATTATCACACAGTTAAGACATTGATGCTGGAATGCAATGTGACCTCGGTGCTGTCCGGCAAAGCAAAGTCTTACAAAAACAAGTACCTTCTTAATTTTAGTGTCACCTCTGCTCACTTGTGGAAATGCTAACCAAACGCCTCATTGCAAGCATAAGCAACTGCAAAGGCAGTGCCTTAAACAAATTAAATTCGTGCCAACATATACACACAATGTGTTCCCACTACTTATCATGTTGCAGAACAAATGGCTAAATATACACACATGTGGAAGTTCGGGTGCCTATTGTTGAAAAAGGAATTCTTTCTTCATTTGTTTAGTTTTGTGGACTTGTATGACTGCCTCAACTGATTTTTACATCTGATAAAATGTAGTGATAGTTTTGTGGGATAACACGGCTGTCACTGCCACATCTGTAATCATCTACCATTTCCACAAATAATTCTGTGCCAAAATTCCCTCAGTTTAGTAGTTGTATGCAATGTGTGCCCTTTGCCTCGTGGTTAAACTTATAATTTGCTTCTAATCCATGTTAACTGATTAATGAGGACCATCCCCCAAAAAAAATTGTTGCTGATTTTCCGTGCTCTGTCGTTGTTGACATGTCGTTCTCTCCGCAGCTTTGTGCAGCGCTTTGTGACCCTCGGGTGAAAGGCGCTATATAAATGCTATTATTATTATTATTACCCCGTCTGTGGTACATCCTCGCACGCTACACCACATACATAAACAATCTTCCATAGCTGGCTTCCAAACCACACTTCTCCAACTCGCATGATTGCCCGTGCTACATTTTGAACATCTGTAAGTTAATGTTCCAGAAGTGAATGCTTGTATTCCATTAGCAGAAAAAGCTCTTTAAGTTCACGTCCAAAATTCAAGTTCATTACCACAGTATTGAGGTTGGCGGGGGAAGCGGCGGCACAAATGTTAGCACACTGCCATATTGTGGTCAGTGATATCTGAATCATACCTGGTCCACCTCCTTGCCTTCACCGTTTAACCTGGACTTCACCAGCATGGGGAAGTCTAGTCCAACAACCCCAAGACTAACATGGTTTCGGGAGGGCTTCATTCATCAGTGGATTAACATGGCTGTAAATTATTTTCACCATAACATGGAACGTACTAAATTATTTCACACCTATTTCATCGTCTTAATACATGTTGTGTACAACATAAAGTTACATGACTTATAGTGAATAGCTGCCATTTAATAATTGTAATCTTTCAGGTCAAATTATTTTGAATTCTCCGTAATGTTGACATAACAATAACAATTTATTCAGAACAGATAATGAAGTAAGCGCTTAAAAGACACTTTAGTAAAATGTGTGATACATTCCCATTACTTTTTTTTAAACAATGGGCTTTTCAGACATACGGGTAAACTTGTGAGTGAAGGTCAAGGGTTAGGGATTAGGGGTTGAAGGCTAGAGGTGGATATACAGATAATTGCACATAATTACAAGGAACTGCATTTTGTACAACACAATGTTCTAATAACTAGCTTTTATTTTTTTACAATAAATCAACTTTTGCTTCGTGGATTGTAGTTAAACCATATGGCCGAAGGAAGCAATATAATAGTTAGTTTTCGCCATAGACAACTGTGAAGTGTAATTGTCTCCTTAAAGGAATTTGGAGTGAGCTGGGAACGAGCATGAAGTGCACCCTCTGTCTTGTAAGGGGTATGGAGCAAGTATGCCAAGCTATTGCCCACATCAACCACGGGAAATTTTGAGCATTCCATTCAGTGGGTGGTGCGAAACTACCCCATCAATCCTGTTCTCTTCAAATATGGGAAGGAGGAAAAACAATAACTGTTTTCTGTCAACAAATCGTAACTCTCTGCCAGCTGTCCAAATACCGTATATAGAAGACATGTTATCATTTCATAGAGGTTACGACTGTAGTGAGCGAGACAAAAAAGTATTTAGTAGCATGTACTTCTGTTTGTGTCTCCGCTCATCTAGAATGCTATCGCACCGTAAGTGGAATTTGCACTGTTTTCTGCATCGTTTTAGCATGTGGAATTAATTCTTCGAATAAATGAGTAGTGAATACATGAATTAAAATACATTACTTTTCGTTTCGGCTTACTTTGCAAAATGTAAGGTTATACTGGATCATGTTAAGATAAATATAGCGTTTCTTCTTTGGAGATATATGTAAAATTACATGAATACATAATGACGTAAAAAGCAACGTTTGTATTAAAGATAAGAGTTACAAATCTTTAAAAACATATAATAATAATATTTTTTAAAGTCGCTCAGACTATACATTTGGAGGTTTTCTCCCAATCTGGAATGTGCATAGTCAACCATTATTTACGATTGATCTAGCAGCCCTGAGTAATCATAGCAATAGAGACTTGTAAACCCTCACAATTCTTTAGGTGCTGTTCACTTTGTGCCTAGCATTCACAATCCAATACCGATTTCATTATTTCCAAACAAACTCTCATGCTTTCATTGATTGTACGAACAGTGCATGTGATTTTAATAAAACGCCTACAAGAAAGAATTTTAACTGGCTTCAACAAAGCTGCCTAACTAAACTACAAATTTTAAAAATGCCACTTCAAAGCCTTGTTTGGCAAATTAAACCTGTCCCATTAAATTAGAATCCTCCCCATAAATAGCGGTGCACTATTCAGTGAGTCTGGCCCCAATTATAGTTTTAAAGCAGCCACTGTGCTAAACATAGATGGGGGAGCAGCAGCTGACACCGCCATCTCATCGGCTAATTTGATCTAACAGGACTCAAGGGGCACTGCCAATGAAAACGAACACACACTGGTCTTTGGATCCAAGCAGTTCTTAATTAAAAAAAAAAATACCCAGCACCTGCCAGGTTCCTCCAAGGGTGGCATTTTTACCTCCTGAGGGATTTTTATTTCCCTCCAAGGCAGTTGAAAGGTCAGCTGGACACCCACGAACAATAGGCATTATTTGAATGACGCTGAGAAAGCTAAGCTGTCGCAATCTTTGCAATGAGCCCTAAAGAAATATATACTAAAGGTCTTACTTTCATGACTCAGACTATGAACAACCTCAAAACTCAACCTAAATCCTGGAAGGCGCTGCAATATAATTATGTGTGGCAGCACAATGCGTACACATTTCTTTTTAACAACATATATAAACGCATAATTATTACTTCACAATAAACACATGTGGCAATAAATGCTGCTCATTCTATATTGTTAAATATACCTGTGGCACCATGTACTCTTTTTCTGTAGTTTATTGTAACAAACTATAATCCTACTTGATATCATAAATGTAGCACTGTGATTATTACAATTCACAAACCTTTAATTATTTCTTATATCGTACTCTATTATTATTTAATAGGGAGAATTATTTAGTGAGCATTATTTAATGACAGAAAATCCATCCATCCATCCATTTTCAGAAACCGCTTAATCCTATACAGGGTCGCGGTGAGCCGGAGCCTATCCCGGCAGACACAGGGCGCAAGGCAGGGGAACACCAAGGATGGGACGCCAGTCCATCGCAGGTCGCCTGGGGAAATTTAGTCAGTACGCCAATTAACCTGGCAGCATGTCTTTGGATGGTGGGAGGAAACCGGAGTGCCCAGCGGAAACCCACGCGGACACGGGGAGAACATGCAAACTCCACACAGAAAGGCACCCCGAGCCGAGATTCGAACCCGGGACCTTCTTGCTGTGAGGCAGAAGCGCTACCCACTACGCCACCGTGCCGCCCATGACAGAAAATCACAAAGTAAATTACGCCAACAACGAAGAGCTGTTGTAAATACCTTTGTTGTGTACATCTTAAACACCGAAGGTGCAACTGTTGTGTTAGTGAATAGTTTGTTGATGCTCAAAATTAGCCTTATCATATATGCCTACTGAAGAAATATGACGACGAATCCTACGGACAAAAGTTTAAGCGTGTGCCAGCAAGATCTCTCTGAAAGCGCCCTCTTCAAGTATTCCGTGCTGCAGGCCGTGGGCGTTTGCCAATGCGCCTTGCGTGCTGCCAGGCTCGCACGAGACACGACAATGCCACCGGTTGTGCACAGCCGTCTTTGTGCTCAAATACGAGCCACATCGGAGCCTGTCATGCCCATGTTCCCTTACATGTTTAAAGCATACCAATTTCTGCAAAAATAGACGTGGCATTGCATTCGGACGATCACATGTCAGCACTGAATGGATGGAGGTTCCCAAAGAAGATGCAACGCATTGGCCAATGCAATGCTTTTGTAATGCAAAATAATTAAAAGGCGCAGCATTCAGTGACGCCCATTGGAGGGCTGCTGTTAGTGGTGAATAATAGCTTAAATTCCACGGGGCAAACTGTTAGTGAATGTAAGTGAGAATGAATGGCTCTGGACAAGGACATGCATAACACAGAACTGGTGAAGAGAAGAAAATAACTCGCAGTATTGGACCAATTTTCCACAACCCTGCTTATTTTCTCAGATGAATTTTTCAATTAACAAAAAGTCTAAATAGTACAATTTGAATGCTATTATTTCTTAAAACATTAGTGGTACGTAACGTCATTATGGTATGAAAGTTATACATGTGCCTAGTGACTAATAGTGAGGCAGTGTTTATAAAATCCTAAGTGCAAAAATCAAAAGACAGGATTTTGAAAATTTTCATCCTATATACGGCCTAACTTGTCACCACATACTTTGAAACACGCTGTTATGCTGTTATACATAATTACAGTTTGTATTACATTTTGGACTAAATATGATGAAATAAGCGTGTACATTCCCGCAATGTACGGGGATGTAATGTATGATAGGCATTACTGTCAATTGCGTCGGTGACCTGTAAAATTCCATTTAACTATAGTTCCTGGAATTCAAAACAAACTGCACACATCCACAGCTCAGGTCATGGCTATCGTCAACCGAGCAGCGTGGGATTGCATTCAGAGCTGAAAAGTGGACCATTTTGTACATATTTTAGCAAGCATTTGAAGATGTGGGTCATGGAAACTTTTGGACACGAAAAGAGGAGCCAATAATCTTATCAGTACTCTACGCAGGTGTGCGCTTTGTGTGGAGGCTGCTGTCGAACTCTCACGTAATCCTACTCGTGTGATGTACTTAAGGTCTATTGCAGGAAATGTTAGCGTGAGACGCATAGCGGGAGGGGGGGACGTTGTCAGTACTGTGGATGCAAAGAGAAACAAACACAGGAGAGGAGTCGATGTACCATGGTATGACCTTATAAAGGCATTGTTGGTAAAGAGTTTTGTTAGCACTATGTCAGTCTACACAGTGATAAAATGTGTGTGATTTGACTGTGCACCTCAGGACAATAAATTATACCCTTGTAATACTCTGCAGTTCCAGGAATGTCCATTGAAGTGCTATGTGCAGAGGAGGCAAACAATAGCACTTTGCAAAAGAACATTTTGGCAGCTGTTCACCTGACAGGAATCACATCTCCTCCTCAAGAAAGAATCTCAGGCATTGGCATAAACCATTCAGCACTGTCCATCAGCCTGAAACTGGCTGTCCCATTATCTCACAGTGCACGGATAGGCCTCATATTGAAGGAATGTCTGTTTACAGATATGCAGCCATTCGATGAAAGGCGCCTTTGAGGATGCGGTCAGATGTTTGTTTTAGAAGAATGAAATGGTGGAGTGCTAAAAGAGGTCAGTGGTATAGTTTTGTGCAGAATCTTTCAACACATGGCACTAACTGAATGCACAAGTGATGCACATTTACAAGCCCGCGCAAGGTTCACAATCAAGTCTGAAAATATTTCGGTCATCAATAAATGTAATCCGTGCTGACTTAAGATCTTATAATGCTCAAATAAAGAAAATAACTGAGTCGCGAGGAATCACAGACAAGTAGAAAGGGAGCCACAAGATAGCCGGTGCCAACAATTGGTCAATCTCTGTGCTCCGCTATACTTAAGGTACACCTGGAGAAAACCCACACACATGAGGGGAAAACACTCTATCCCATATATATAGATATATAAGGACCAGGTCCTTATCCCATATATATAAGGACCAGGTTCGCCTGTAGAATGCTGTACTGCATTCTACAGGCGAACCAGTGTATGGCACATCGATGCCCACGGGAAGGAAGTTTCACATCATCTGTGTGAACCACTAACCCTCGCTTCCACAGTGCTGGATTACAGACATGGCGTCACCACATGTTGGCATGTACTTGATTGCTATGTAAACAGTCACCTGTGAGCATCATTATAATTGATAAGAACCACCTGTTTTACATTCCCTAGCAAATGTGCTTTGGATCATTGGTTGTGGAAACCTGACTCGTAACTATAAAGCCATGCCTTTTATGCTTCTGTGACACATGTTGTTGTTTAATTTTGTTGGCTGAGGTTTTATGCAACGTGTCTTCAATCATGCACATTCCATTGCAAATGAATCAAAGTGTTTTTTCTTCACGTGAATTAGTCACACAGGTCCCCTCCCTCCGCAATGCACTCCCACAACAAGCTTGTTTGTGGCTTTTACCGCATTATTAAACACAAGTCCTGAGACCGACAGTGGTTGTATCCACATATCCACAATACCTTAATGCTACCAGCCACACTAATTTAACATGTCCAAATTTACCAGGGAACAATGCTGCTTTGGGAATGCCACCTCTAATTTTATGCCGTGAAGCAATTTCAAGCTCATGGACACTCCCTCAGAAGCACCACTCAAGTGACGGACAGGCCATCATACTCACTCTACATTAAAGGGACATCCGACCCTTGACCCTCCAGGATATAGCGTGCCTCTGTTCGAGAGCTGCTGTTAGGGGAATCTAAATATCTACCAGTGACCTGCATCGTTCTGCTAGCCCGAGCGGAAGTACCGATGACAGACTGCTGCACGCCAACTTTGGTTTAGCTGCACCAGCTAACTCCGGATAGAACAGCCTGTCAATCCGTCCACTGTCACTCTTTCCCACTGACATCTGAGACATCCAGCTTCTTGGGAGGTGTGGCCCCGATTAACTGTTAACAACGAAGTAATAAAAACACCAGTGATATTCCCCTGGGTCATCTATTAAGCAGTGTTTTCAAGAGTTAATGCAAATTATAAGATCACGTATAACTGAATAAGAGAGCCCTCATCAAATGGGTGTTTTCACATGCAGACAAAACATTAAATTGTTTGGCCTTATCAGTTGACTGCCAAACACCAGTGCTAACATATAGAATGTTAGCTCGATTTAACAGGCAGCCAAACATGTGGATAAAATCATGCAGATAACAGATAGCACTCTAGAAAGATACGATCCCATGCATTTGTATGGCTGTGAAAGCTATTTATTACACAATGCAATGCACATATTTTGACTACGAGTGCATTTGTGAAGACACCACTGTAATGTGAGACTAGACAGAAAAACACATTTCAGTTGAGTCCATCAGGCACATGGAGCAGCGTCTTTGTGCATCCTGCCATATATCGCGAATAATTCATTGTTTTATTGAAGCCAATAGTCTACTGATTACTTCATCCAGAAAACATTACGTCTGTATGATTGCTTATCCATCTTGTTCTCATGAACATTACAAAACCCCTAAACCAATTGCTACTAAATGTATTGTACTGATGTAGGTTTTCACGGCTCAATTCACGAAGGTTGTTCTTCAGAGCTGTTCTTTTGGGATAACTGCGTCGAGCAATCTCACGATGCATCATGATGCTGCCAACGTGGGAGGCGAAACGTCGCGAGGGAGAGATGGAGATTGCTCGACACGGCTATCCCGAGAGAACAGCTCTGAAAAGCAACCATCACAAAATGTACTGTTGCCAAAAATCTGTATGTTTTGGGGGCCATAGTGCCGTGCTGCATACCAGTATGCTTAGCGTGCACGCGTTAGAACACGATTGTGAGTGAGTGTGAGAATGCGCTCCGAGTGCGTCTTTCCACTCCTGTGTGCGCTTGAGTGTTTCAGTACGGACATTAGTTCTGAGCAGTAAATTTCCCCAACAAAATCGAAGCTCCCTTAATGGACTGGCTTGCCAGTTTGTGATGGATTGCACTCCCAGGCCTAACACTTACCTACAGAGCAATGCTGACCAATACGGTCCTGGCATTTAATTGCGCATAGGAGCACTCCTAGTGTTTAAAACATTTAATTGCATAGGCAGGACTTTTATAATCCTCTATTATTTCACAAAGTACGGCCAGTTCATTTCGAATGTGCTCATTTCCGTCAGATTTCGAAATAATAATAGCATTTATATTGCGCCTTTCACCCGAGGGTCACAAAGCGATGCACAAAGCTGCAGAGAGAACGACATGTCAACAACGACAAAGCACGGAAAATCAGCAACAATCTTTTTTTGGGGTTTTTTTATAATCCGAGCTGTGGAGAGAACGGCATAACAACAACGGAGAGACAGAAAACTGAGAGTCAAGCAATAGCAACGAATTATAAGGCAAAGGACAAAAGAAAAAGAATTCTACAACAAGCAAGGAGCATAGTGCTTGGATGGGCGACCACCATATATAAAGCAGGTGTTATAGGCTGCTATGGCACTAAGTTGTTGGTATCAGTGGGTAATGTAACAAAATCCAATGTTATACTGTACTATACGCCAACATCTATACTCTGTATTTGCCAACCCATACTGAGCGTGAAATACGGTTAAACAATCGCCACAATGCGCACGGCATGGGAAGGTCCTCAACCAACAGTGGAGTGACAAAGGGCTGTTTGCGTACATCAACAATCACAATATTTGAGAATTGCTTTCCATAGCTGTTCTTTCGGGATAGCCGTGTCGAGCGTTTATTCTCTCACTTCCCACGCTGGAGGAATCTTTAGGCTGGAGATGAAACGTCATGAAGGAGAGCGAGGGAACGCTCGCCACGGCTATGCCGAAAGAACAGCTTTGAAAAGCAACAATCATGAAACTAGCCGTGATAACCTATATGAGTAGATTACAATATTGTATATGGGATTTTAATAAAAATTACATCTTTACCTCATGCTGTTCATTTTAGTACCATTAGAGAACACTCGGATTACACGTATGCCGGTAAAACAAAACCAATTCCAAGGTACTGAATTCCAAACCTGGGGTGAATAACAATTGTAATTTCAGTTAACCTTGATTTTGTAATCGTAATTATAAGCGACCCCAAGTCTGATGCATTGGCAAAAGTGCACTAACGCACAGACAAAAAAAACTAACGACTTTAATTATTTCTGGTCTTGAATGAGGACTACTGACTGCCCTACAGCCACCCTTCTCTATGTTTCTCTTTCTAAGGCAGTGTTCATATGGAGCAATGTGGTAAGTTTCCTTCATTAGTGCATATACTGTATAAGTGCAAAACAAGCTCTGCTTTGTGAGACTGGGAGCCGCATTCCTTCACCAGTCTTTTACGAGACCTTCAAACAGTTTCCAGCACAAGATCCTATAAAGTAAAAGCAGTCTATGAATGTTCATCTCAACGGCGCTACCAGATTGTTAACTGTGTAAATAGTAAAGTAATGAGCATTAGCCTGCACGTGTTTTCGATAATAGTTGTTTTCAAAACTATTTGGCTTTGCTTTGCAGTTGCAGACTGAAATTCAATTGCCGTTATGGCCTCTGTATTAACAACCAGGAGTCTGCCCAGCTCATGTAAACAGGGTTTAGGCGTGCAGATGGTAAAGATCCCACAACACTCAATGCAAGAGCAGAGGTCATAATGTTCTGGTTTATGGCCACGTTACAGCTGTATAACAATGTATCCTTATGTATTTTCATTTGAGTCATCTGCTTGGACACTTAGTGTTAAATTTCATTGCATGTGCATATAATGTAATAAAAATATACGCGTGCAAAACAAACGTATAAAGGTTTCATACATAACCACTCAGTCCGGCTTTAAACGTTGTCAGTGATTTAAAACTTTACGCATTAAACTAACACTACTCTAGTTTGATAAAGACTCCACAGTATACTGCACCGTAATACATATTTCATCGCAGTCCAACTGCGCTCACGCAGAGTGTGCTACACGAGCGCCACACGTATATATAACTAAAAATATGTGTGGCACAACGCATGTAACCATAAGGAGGTCAAAGGGCAGCCCATTTGTCTTACTTGAACAAATCAATATCATCTTGTGCAAACTGGCATAGCGGGGTAAACAGCTGCACAACCCTTAGGCTGTACAAACTAAGAGCTGCTCACAGTCCGCAAGAAACTGACCTGACTATGACCGACCTGAATTGTGTGTGAATTACGGACAGTTACTGCACGCTAACGCCCGCACACACCCACCGGAGCCTGAATTAGTACACGAATGACCAGCATTTAACCCAAACATGCAGTGGACTGCACTTGAGATCAATCACGAGTTCTTTGCCGTCTGAGAGCAAGGGGAGGGGGCAAACTCTTCAGACATTGGTATGCTAAATTAATACTCATCTTACAACACACTGTACTGTCAGGGGGCCTTTAATGGAGGTTTGTGCAGGAGGTCATATTAAACTCAGCCATATAAAAATAGAAGAGCACATTTTGCCAAAATATTCTATTAAGCTGGGCCTACTGGGTGCTGGCCCACTTTAGTGTCATTGAGCGTGCGTGTGCGGTTGCGTGCTTGTTTAAGAGTTGAGGCTAAGGGCACCCATTCCAGCTGTATGGGCTGGGTGGCCAGTTCACTCAACCACGTAAAACTAAATATAAAAATAATTGGTGTTTTGGGTTTTTAGAAGCAATTTTTTAAATAATAATACTATTATTGTTCATTTAAAACCCATGTGGATAATACACTCTAATTATATTTATTTTAAACAAATGTAGTTTGTGAAGAAATGTAAATTATTGGTAAGTCATGTGCAGCGCTTTGTTACCCTTGGGTGAAAAGTGCTCTATAAATGCTATTATTATTATTAAGTCATATTTTTGTAAATGTGGACATTATATGTGCAATGCTATCCAATGATGATTATTTACCATTGCATGGATACCTTTATAGCCAGCCATTAAATTGGTGATTCAAGAAGTTACACAGAAGCTGACATACATGTGACAGTCGAGATTTAATGCACCACCACTAGGGAACCCAACAAAGTTACAGCTGTTGGAAGGACACTCATTCAATGGAGAGTTCACACGAGTACCATGTGCATCAGAGGAGCCTGGCATTTGGTGACGCAACCTGTCATTAGGCAACAGATACCAGGAAATTGCTGCTTCACGTTGTGTCCATATCAATTTAAATCTGCTGCTCAGTGAGTAACAAAAGACATACATTCCAATGTCTTTTGCGGCGACATTTATCCAGCACACGTCCATTTCCACCAATTTCTCTCTGCGTATATTGTTTCAGTCCATCTCCCTAGGTTTTTGCTCACACTTAAAATGTCAAATGTAAGCCCAGCGGCGTGCTGTAACGCAACTGGATCAACCCCTGGGTGCAAGCCTCGGTGTATACACTTGCACAAGGGGACTGTACGGAAACTGTGAAAAAATATTCATGAAACGGCAGCATCCCACCACTGCCCCTTTCTTTTGTCCATATTTTTTAAATTATTGTAGCTGCGAATAGCAAAGGAGTTATCATAGCTTGTTTTCTTGACTCCCCCACACTTTTTATTACAAGGAACCAGACCAAAGGCCCCCAAGTAACAGATAGATTTATAAAACACATTCCACACCTTTCAAAGGGGTGGCGGGGGGAAATGTTTCCACGCTCATACCTTACCAATGACATACATTTTTCAGGATGGAGGCCAGGTTCACATTAATCAATGTTGACTGCCTTCTTGCAGAATTTTTATTTCTCCCCGAGGCAAATAATGCAGGGAAAATAAACCCAAGCTACTGTACGTGTGAAAGGTATTTATTTCCAAGCTGCAGTTTGAATGTTTTTGAAACCATTAAAATGTAATACAAAGGAGCAACCCTGCAGCATCTTGTTCGTATCACAACTGGCAGAGGTGCCTCCACTAGAGGTGTACTGTAACTTCTGACTGGGAGAGATGAGAAGATGCTGCTAAATATTAATATTATTAATGTAATCTGCTTCATTGTCATAATCATAATCCTACAATCTGAGCACTGATTTCATCATCACCAACATCCAGCACCTGTTATCTGAAGTCTTCTCATGTTGTACCCCACTACATCTCTCTTACAGTCTCCAACCTCTCTGGATGCCAACTCCAATTCTCAAACAAGCAAGATGTCTTGGCAGCAGTGGCTGTGAATTCAACGACCATTATCAACTTCCTCATCAGCTGTCACCGATGAGGGTGGCAGTGGCAGCGATGTTGGTGGCGACGATGGCAGTGGAGGATGACCAAGGTACTCCTCTTTATACATTATCACTTTTGTCATCACGGTCTTCCATCATCATCTGCTCCGCTATTCATGAATAATAATAATAATAAGACAACTATTTCTCTGTAATAGAGGGCAAGCCCTATACCAGGACACTGATAGTCAAATGAAAGGATTCACCTGGTACTCGTTCATGTTTCCTTTCAAACCCTTCCTGTTGGTTTAAAATAGTGGGCGGCAAAAGGAATGCCGATATTCCTATATAGGAATAAAACTATATATCGGCCAGACCCTACAGATATTCGGCATGACAAATAATCAGGCTCCAGAAAAGAGTCATGTAAATACTTGCGTGCTTTTCTAAAACTAGACACAAGATTGATATGTGAAATACAAATACTCTACTGTATATAGTATACAACTCCATTTGTGTACGTCTACCTGTAAATTGTAAACTGTCTTTATAATATGTGCAAAATACTTCTCTGGTCATCGGGTTCATGCGATGCATATTGATAATACACACGTACGGTATTCTTATTTTTTAAATTTGACACCACATGACAAACATGATCACTTAATGATGTAAATGTGGCATCATTGATGCAAAGAAAAGCTGGGATGTGGGGCTTCCCACAGGCAAATGGAAGTGAGGTCTGGGTGTTGTAGAGCTGTGCTGCAAATTTAATATACAAGCTAGTGCATACAGTTACGACAGTTAATACAATATAAATGTATAGTGCATTTAACCAAAGTTCATGTAAAATACTCGTTGATGTAATACACTACTAGCTACACAAGTGCTTTAAAATGCAGCTTTGTAAAGTTATGTTGCGTGAGCTTCAAATAGCTGCAGAGATACCCAATGGACCATGGTTTGACTTACCCAGGCCTAGGAAGGATCAAGCAGCTAAATATACTGGCCAAAAGCAGCATCACTAGACTTGCCGTTATTTTGGGCTTCAGAGGTCATACACAAACAATCTATCCAAATCTTTAACATGGTTATACTCTCAAGCAAAACATAACACGTTCTGCAAGATTCGTCCACAACTTTTAAAATACATTGATGGTCTTAGTCCGTGATAGATAATTTCTCAGCTTATACATTCATTTAACATCAACTGTTTAAAATACGCATTTAAAATTGTGATGTTGACCAAACTAGTGGGTGTGAAGCCAAGTGTACCCGGGTGCTGTAAAATAAAGTGGCACATGGGGCTTTCAGAACTGCAAGTGCATGTGACAGTCCTCTCCTAGGCAAAGGCATTCCAGCAATGTCCATCAGCCTAATCCTATTCTCAATCACCATAGGGGTATCCCTTCACGCAAATCTGAGTGGCACGTGGTACAATCCAAGTCTGTTGGGAGCACAGCCCTGCCAAGCGAGCCATGCCACACTATACAACGTCACACCATACTAAGCTCAGCATATGTCAGTCACGTGGTAGGAGATGAGAGAAGGACTGTGGAAGGTCAAAGTCATCCATCAACATTGCTGAGGACATTTCTTGGAGAAAGACAAGTCTTACAATTGACACAGAATCCCAGCCCCTGGTGAGTCCAGAGGGTTGGAAAGATGAGACACGAGTCATTTGACTCCAGTGACTGAAGCTATCTTTCACTGCAGCCAAGTGCGATTTGTTATGGTCTTTCCGTGTCCGCGTGGGTTTTCGCCGGGTATTCCGGTTTCCTCCCGCACTCCAAAGACATGCTGCCTAGATTAATTGTCCTGACTAAATTGCCCCTGGTGCCCTGATATGTTGTTACTTGTTTACCCCTCCCTGCTAGACAAATGTTTAAAAGAGTTACATACCTCACCGGTTCCTTCCAGATTAAATACAAACTGACTAACTTATTTAGTATATTTTGCGATTTCTTGCGAATCTGCATAGTTTAAAATGTGTCGGTTCAATTCACACAAGTATAAGGCAATTTACTGTACTGCCCGTCAGGTCCAAGGACAGATACATCTGCAGTCGTATTTTCCAGCATTTTTTAAAATCTAATTTTAAGGGGGAATGAATGATTAGAACCAGCTGCGCTGTGCGAATTAAGCCTAGGTGGAAAATATAACCGTAATATTTTGAGTGTAAGCCATAGATTGCATTTAATACCTAATCAATCAGTATTAGCATTAAGATGTCGACTACAAGACAGGTAAAAATACGTGACATACTTAAAGCTATTGAAGTACATTTGCCTGGCAACAAAGACACGCAAAATGTTCCACTAAAAGTGGTTGCATACCAATATGAGTGCTGTGTTGCCCTGGAAGCTGTCCACTTGCTGAGTTTTCTTCAGAAAAATGTTAAATGTGGAGCTGGCTGCTCCTAACATTCCATGTCTGAATCTACCATGGAGGAATAACTAATCATATTTAATGAAATTACAGTTTTATAATTACTGGATTTAACGATTCAAGGATCATGAAAAAAATACTGTTATGTTTGGATTTGGTTCAAGATTTAGTAGCATTAAAAAAGATCCTTAAGTAATCTAAGTACTATTCATTATATATAAAGACAACAAAATAATATGAATGCCCTTTGTTTATCAAAACAAGCCTCACTTTGCTTTAATAATCTTTCCAGGAAGTTATTGGAATACGATATGTGCGCAATTTTTCGTGTTATTGCTTTACACAGGGATGTCTAGAGCAGGGGTCGGCAACCTTTCAGAAGTGGCGTGCCAAGAGTTAACTTATTCACTCCTATTTACGGATCTGCATGCCATGTATAGTCTTGCCATTGCATACATAATGTAGTAAATAAACGAACTGAATAGTTTTCCTTTCTACATCAACGAGCTTTCATTGGGTAGCATAATTTAGAGGTTGGCAGAGCCGTTATCTGGCATGCCACTCATGGACATGCATGCCATACGATGCCGATCCCTAGTCTAGAGGTTCCCTGGTCAAGAGGTGAGGATGCCTCCAACGTGGGAGGCGAAACGTCTGTAACAACATATATTACATAAGATCATTTTATATGACGTAATCGCATAATAATACAATATATAACGCACATTGTTGCTCAATGTTGGAGAGAGAGAATGATTAAGAGGTGCGAAGAAAGCGCAGAGAGGCGGGGAGGGGGAAGGCAGCCATGCGGTTAGCTGGCGCCAACATTTTGCAGACACTGCGTCCTATATAATATGATATCAGCCAATTAATTAATGGGTTGGTTTTTTTGGGAGGAAACCCATGCAGAACAGGGGGACAACACACAAACTCCGCACACAAAGGCAACAGAGGCGGGAATCGAACTGCCTCGGGCAGGACTTTGTTTCTGTGAGGCGCAGATGTTACTGCTGCGAGTTTGCACATGTTTAGTATCCCATCCAAAATAACTTTTGACGCCATTTCATATACTATACTGTATATGTATAGCGTGTATTACGTAACACTCATGATACAGGGGCGTAAATGGGATTCTGTCAAGATCTGCACGGGTCCAAATAGTTCTAAATCATTAGTTCTAAATCATTGAAATAAATAAAGAGAATAACTGAATAGCTGTGGGGCATTTTGGGTCACACCAATCACCATGGTGGGCCGTGTTTGGATTTAAGAAACCCATCATGCAAACTGATCAATGACTAGGATGAAAACACCCCGAGGAACAAGGAGTAATATGAAAATTAAGATAACTCACAGTAGCAATGACTTATAAGTGTTGTAAACAAATTGGGATGATATGTTTTTTTTTATCTATCCCGGATCAATCACGGTGTGATGTTGACTAAAAGCCACTGGTTTATTCTTGCATGTGTAGCTCTATAATTACATGTAGCCCTAACCAGCAATAGTGGTGCATGCAAACAGATGTCTGCATTTCATTTTTCTGACATTGCTTTCATAGAATTATCCACTCATTTGAATATTTCAACTCCTTGGTTGTGTTTTCTAACCATAGCTTATTCAGTCTGGATTATAAAAAAAACCCATCTGTAACCAGGATTTCATGATGGAAGAGATACTGGCACGATTTCGTCAAAGATTGGACACAGTTGAACATTGAGCTAATGCGCCATGTGTCTGCCGGGATAGGCTCCGGCTCACCGCGACCCTGTACAGGATTAAGCGGTTTCTGACATGAATGAATGATTCACTGATTGTTATTTGTATGACATTTATATTGAGAAATAACAAAGCAATGTGCCTAGAGGGTAATACTTTAATCTGATAAATATCGCCTGCTCTCACATATGGATCAGAAACATGAAAAGAAACAAATATAACGTAATCAAATATTAAATAGACACAAAGAAGCAACAAAATATGCATGCTGGGAATTACGCCGAGACATAAAGATGGACACATCGATAACATTTAAACAAACATGAAAAAAAGCGACAACTTGTTGACTGTCAGGAAAAACAACTGATCTTCGGTAGACTGCACATTGCTTGAAGGGATAATAGCAGATGGACAAGACTGGTGATGGAATGGCAGCCAAAGGAGACGCCATGCCCGCAAGGATGACCGCCGCCGTGTCGGGCGATGAGGTTGGCTCGTGTGCAGGAG
Organism: Geotria australis; assembly: GCA_036362915.1. Taxonomy (NCBI): domain Eukaryota; kingdom Metazoa; phylum Chordata; class Hyperoartia; order Petromyzontiformes; family Geotriidae; genus Geotria; species Geotria australis. The sequence goes on from JAZEWU010000002.1 coordinate 4,437,586, forward strand.
CGAGGTGGACTGGCATCGCAAGACCACGAGGGATGGCAATGACATGTGGAGACCTTCATCCCACAATGAATGATATATCCTGGCTGTTGATGATGATGACGATGATAAAGGCAGACAGCAAAACATGATACCATTCCACGGTACTAAGGCTTCGTTGGAATGTACTAAACTCTAATCTGATAACAGACATGTCTACCTTTTTCTGCACACCCGGATCCAACGAGTTAAGCTCTCACAGGGGTAAGCCATCGGTGCATGAACGTTCAGCAATATGAAGTAAGTTAGACATTGTAATGTAATGTCACATATATATATATGAACTGGCAGTAATATATTAATCCACCGCTAGATAATACCACTCACCACTGATGTTAGCTATGGTTGGGAAACAAACTCAGGTCTCTAGTGTGCCATCCACAGTACTCTATCGCCAGTCCCTGTATCGGGTATTATAAAAATGCAAGTATTAAACATTGTGTTCATTTCACCGACCTACACCCACCGGCGTTACTGAGCATGGTAAGAATGATAATGATATGTTGTTTTTGATTACAGTGCTTGTATTTGAAATACATATAGTCCCCTATATAGCAGGGGTCTCAGAGCGCTTCCCATGAGCTATCATCTAAGTACAGTTGAAAAGGGCACCCCCAGTGGCAGATGTCTCCCTGGACACAAGATGACGTTAAATCTGAGTCAACCTTCTTATTGCTTCAATAAGAAGGAACAAGGCAACATCTGTTACTTCCTGCTGGATTAATTTTGTCAGGAACAGAACAGCATTCCCACTGTGCAGTCATGGGACAAGAGAGGTTTATTTGTGTGGAAGGTAAAAGGGCAGACAGGTGAAGCTTTGCAAGATATTTGTGGAGTTCCGGCCCTATGAAGAACATTGCCACTCTCAACAGATGCTTAACAACCACTCCTTTGTAAGGGTCCCTTGCAAATGAAAGCCAATCACACCCCCAAAGGTCTCACAAGCTGCTGTACAATACCTCTCTGCCAGGACTGGCTAAGACACTACTTGCATTGTTTCACTACAACATTTCACAGATGTTTCAAATGTCTAGCACTTTGCTGGGCACTATACGTGTGGTAGACACGCATGTTGACAATAGATTTTTTTTGGCACTTTAGGTCAGGTGTGGAATGTAAGGAATTGATATTGATGGTGCTTGATAAGTTGTTGCCAATAAGTAAACATCAACTGATTGTGCGTTAGTGTTTATGTAGTGACTATCCACCATATGTTCAGTCCCATGGCATGTTTATGGGCAAGACGCAATATACCTTATAACACTAGTTTGCGAGACATAGATAGCATAGCTAATCAAAGTGTATACCTTTGCACAAAACAGATAATATATGCTTGTCTTGTGGAATTCTTTGAATTTGCGACGTTTGGACCATGGCGATGACATACAATGGCCTACTCATTTCGATTGACAACAAAAGGTCTTTAATCTCTTCTCTTAATCAGACGTGTATTTATGGTTAATACACCTGCATAGTAGTATTTGCAGGGCTCCCATTGCAAACCTATGAAATATGTAGTGAATGCCCTCCTTCTGGGACATAACACCACTCCAATTGTGAATATTAAACTAGGATAAAAGGCACGGTGGCGCAGTGAGTAGCACTGCTGCCTTCAGCAAGCGCCTGGGTTCGAATCCCGTCTCGGGTGCCTTTCTGTGTGGAGTTTGTATGTTCTCCACGTGTTCGCGTGGGTTTTCGCTGGGCACTCCGGTTTCCTCCCACAGTCCAAAGACATGTTGCTGCATAGGTTAATTGGCCTACGGACTAAATTGCCCCTAGTGCCCTGTGATGGACTGGCGTCCTATCCTGGTTATAGCCCTGCCTTGTCCCCTATGTCTGCCGGGATATGCTCCGGCTCACCGCAACCCTGTATGAGATTAAGCGGTTTCTGACAATGAAGGAATGAAAAACAAATGCTTTTAAGGGCCCAATATATGTTTGTGCATACAGTACTTCAATAGATACATCCATCCATTGCAGCTACGTTTTTATGTATTAGCTATACGCAATAGTAAATGGTAACGGTGCAGGCCGGCAATTACTTGCTCACACCGTTCATGGTACAAAGGACTCCACTACAGATAAACAACAAAAACTCAACACATTCTTCAGTAAAATGAAACACATTTGTTACATAATATATAATAGGCGGCGTTGTGGGCAATAACCCTTCTTCATAGTTCATCAAGGGCCACTGCCAATGTAGCATCACCAAATAATTGACTAGAGAAATAATTTACTAGAGATTAGGAGCTCCTCTTGAGGTTAATTGGTCTACTTTTCCAGACTGCCCAAATATCTTATACGAGGTAGGAGTGCGTACACCTTACCCCACTGCATGCAACGTATCTATAAACTAACTCCGGCATACCTGTTTATACTGCTGAGTGCACAGAGGTGAGGGCATATAATTAACGTGGGCATCATTTCAACGGTCTCTCTGGGATATGTTTAATATTGGACACATGCATATTACATACTTATTGCTATCTGATTTGTCCCGATAGTTAACCGATGAGTCACTTCCCTGACTCCCATTATATGCTCAGCAGCCCAAATTCCACTGAAATACAAGGTTTAGTGATGCCAAGTTGTTTTGTCCTGTAGTCAAGGAGCTCGGATTTTATCCAGCCTGGAAACCTAACCCAAGCCGATTCTCCAAAGGGAAAACATGGGGGAAACAGGCTTAGAGAAGCGTAATCCCTTTCATCAACAAAGGGGGTTTGTATATGCTACCTTTCCCAACATACATCAAACGTGAACGCATGCGGGCAAGCCAGACACTGTCAAACTAACCGTCACATTGCACGTACAGGTGCTAACAAGACATTGTTGTGATCCAAGACTTCATGAGAATACTATAATATTTGCTGTTGTGCATCCGGAGCTTGTCTTCCCGCTGTTTTACACGAGTGCATGACAGTTACACGCGAAGTTGAGAGATGGTTTCAGCAATGATCGTATCGTGCGTTTCACAAAGCCTCGGTTCTAGGATCCAACTCGATCTGTAAGCAAACACAAACACCTTGCTGGGATACTATTTGTTGATACGTTAACCCACTATTAAAGATTAACTTTAGCAGATCTCACTTGTGCTAACTGACATGAGCATTGACGTATGAAGAGGGATGAAAGAGTGGCATGATAACAAGTGGTTGCATGAACTAAGGTGCCTTGCAGACATTTACTGCATTCAAAAATCCACTTATTTAGCTAACACATAGCACAGGAAGACATCGCACAGTAATTGCCTATCTCTACATACATACTATAATATAAAGGGCAGCACAGTGGCATACACAATATACTACAACGGTGTGGGTGTTCGCGGTTGTGCCATACACCTCGGTCAGGCAGCCCATGACACGAGGGTCTGTCCCGTGACCTCTTGTCGGCAAGCCTTCAACACTTCACGTGGCCTCGGGGTGCATATGGCCTAGCACAGGTGCCGTGTGGACGTCAACGCCACTTAGTGACGAATGTCGGTTGTTGTTGCTCTCATGTGTTTTCAGATTGTACCACGTGTTGTTTGGCACGATGTCCGACGTTTCGATCCGCGTGCTGAAGAAGCTCTAGAGCACATGGAGCGCATCAAACCAACAACATGTGGTACATCTGGAAAACTTACTGGAGAGCTACATTAAATAGTAGATTACAGAAACGTTACCAATAACCCTTAAATAACAAGCCCTTACATTAACAAAATGGGACAGATTTACACGAGGGAGAGTGTGGTCGGAGTGGAATGTATAGTTTTTCTTCATTGTATGAGTTCTTTTTAAAAATCACTCTTTTCCTACACATACATTTTACTCATACTAGTAAATGTATAGTGCACTCTTTTTAATAAACTTTAGGTATGCGTTGTTAGTTTAATGTAAAACAAACTCTGGAAGAAACGGGCACTCATATTCTGAATTATGTATAGAGGATGCTGCCTTAAAGCAAAACTATACAGCACCACATTGCAAACATTCCAACACTATTCCAATATAAAGACTAATTTTATCCACAATATTTGCCTTTTCCCTCCGATTCTAAGTAGATAACGTGATTAAAAATTCCTTCCATCTTCGTATAGTTTTATCGCTAGTACTTGAAAGCATACTTTCAACTTGACATTTGCATTTAATTTTCGAGGAAATGTGCCCCACTATGTGGGGCAATACATGAACAGAGACTGATTGTTCTAACTGTATCACATGGCCCCTCGACCTTGAGCAATAAAGTATCAGGGTGGGGTATTTCATAAGAGCAGATTGGTGCAGAAAATCCTATGAACGTGTTTGATGGCATTAGGTTTCATGATGACTTAAACACATAGTGACAGAAAGCTAACAAACGAGATTATATGATATTGTTTTCTGTTACAGCACAGTTTATTGGTATACCAACCCTATACATCATATTTTGGATGCACAAATGTAACATACAATCTCTTTTTTGCAACATGTATGACCCTTTTGGGCATCCCTGCAGCATCACGGTTATTTTACCAAACTTCACCACACTGGTCAGTGAAGACAGGGAAGAACCCATCACCTAGCCCCAAAGTCTTATGACAAGCTCTGTAGACTCAACCATGGTTAGCTTCCGAGATGTGTTGTACATTCATGTTTATTGGTCATAGGCTTTTGCAACACACACTTTGAATTACAATTTCATATACATAGCCTTTAAGTGTAACTGCATCTCAAGATGCTGTACATATCATAGTATTTTGAGACATTCAAGACATCTTCTATAGAAATCTCCTGATGAAAGCAGGTGAAAAACACTGAACACCTGAAAAGTTACAAGGCGGGCCTGTGGTGGGTAAAATTATACACAATGTAACACTTAATCCTCTTGGAATGTAAAAACACGTTTTAAAAGACCGGTAATGAGCTGTAAGCTTTTGTGGTCAGTTTTAAGCTGTAGAGATGAAGTAATTACCGTTACATTTTTTTATGCAGTTTCTTTTTGTTTGTAAAGATGCCAGATGTGCGTAACGAATGGTGTGAACATGCAAACAAGGTACTTTTATACATAGGCTGTTATAGGTAAGTATTAACAGTCCCTAAAAAGCCATTCCTGGTTGCTGCATGCACTATGATGAGTTGTATTTGAACTGCATTACTCTATTTAGACAATCCATAAAGACAAAAAATTAGTGATTTCAAAATCTTTTGGCGCAAATAGTTTCATTTATTTTACATAGGTGGGATAGGTGGTACAATGGCGAGTGAACTACACGATGAGCTGAGTGACCTGAGCTTCATTCCTCATTACGACTAACATCAGTGGTTATATCCTCCCCCACAACCTTTCACCTCCTGTAGATCAAATTATCATGGGTGGAGAGGTTTGCGTGTTCCAATGAACCCCAGAGCTATAGCACCTGGAATCCAACACTCTAAGTAGTGTCTACCGTGGGGAACAGGTCTGTGGACAGTTTCCAGACAAATAACGATCCAAAGATCCTCCGAATAAAGGTGATTGGCGTCAGGAAGGGCATCCAGGCTGTAAAAAAATTGCTCAAAGCCCCTCTCTAATTGGGGGGCAACCGGCCAACCCGGGTCAAGCTTTATACTAGCCATTTAAACGAGCACCAACAACCGTCCGTCACCAACACTCACTGACCAGCACAATGAAGTTTGGAAAATAGCACCCATGACTAAAACAGTGCCAGGGGGAGGACGTCATCCATCAGTAGATTGACGATCGGCTGTAAATTACAATCACACTTTCTCTTATACATTTCTATTGTGCATTTTGCAGAGCTGATGTAGCTTGGTAAATGTAACACGTTTCTAAATACGCTAGAAATATTTATTTAAAGAGACAAACATATACAGCATCTCAAAAGATTTGTTTTGACAAATGTAGTGTGAAGGGTGAAGTGACTACTATTGCGTGCTTACGCAAAGACCCCCACCTTCCCAAAGCAAACGTAAGGTCGCGAATGTTGTTTGTCTACTCTACAGCAAACACATGCTGTGGTCTTTCAGTAATGATGAAGAGAAATAATTACCATGGGAAACGTATTAAAACGCATCGATTGAATGCACACTTCTCGCTACCCTACAGTCAACCTATAAGTCAACTAATGAACATTGAACAATGTTGCATTCCATGAGGTCCAAAAGCACATGTACAATTTGCTTGGTGTATAAGCGGATAGAAATGTCAACATGCCACGAAACGGATTGTTTTAAGACCCCATGTCGAATCATGGACAGCTACGCGATTTGGCAGAGAAAAGAAAACACCTTCCCTTGTCTTCTCCATAAAGCCCTCTGCAATGGGGGCACGAGTTGCTTTTGTTTTGACATTCTGCCTCGAGGAACTCCTTGAAACTATTGAGAGAATGTTTGTTACAATCTCAGCAGTGCTCATAACAAATCTTGAAGCCTTATACTCACATGTGACATCATCTGGACCGCCGTGTTTACATAATTTACGTTATTGAGTCACGTACACAAAAGTCTGAGGTGTGCACGGAGCACATTGGGAGGACACAGGGCTGAATACTGGAGAGCAGAGCACAAGATAGAAGCAAATATTTGAAACTCGAGTAGTTTAATATTTTATAGCGGCTGCTTAGCTTCCCATCTAGTTAGATTTAAGGCCCCCGTAAAAAGCATAAATGGGCATTTAAATATTTTAATATAAATCCGCTAATGAGTTTTGGTGGAGGAGTTACCTGGTGGTGTGCGGCTGATAGTGTTGAGATTGGAGGCACCCCTCCTCTATTTATTAGGCAGATGTTGGTTCTCAAACATTGTGTGTCTTGGCCTATCTGATGCGGTGCTATCTTTACATAACCTTCCACTTATAATACAATCGTCGATACAGATACATTCATCTGATCATGATTACCAAAGCAAATTAAGCATATACAGGACCTTATAGTAAAGGTGAAGATGCAGCCCTGAATTCAAATTGCATGTTGATGGCAGAGCCTTCATTATAGGGAGCTCAAGATAGCCTTTGTAGGGAGTACAGTAATTGATCTACTCTTCCACACTGGCCAGATGTCTATTAAGAAGAGGAAGCTGCCCACATTTTACCTGTACATTGACTGACTTTCCTTCAGGATAACAGAAAACTTTATAACAAGCCCTGAAGTGTGCCGAACATGAGATTTCACATCCAGATTTTTAACCCTGGATAAAGTTCGAAGCCAATCATCACTCGGTCTGTAATTATCTCCTACGGAAAATTTCCTGTGAGAAAAAGTCTCGGAGACTGATAGGGTTAACTCTCAATTAAATCAGACATAGGCTGAATAATGTATGCAGTCAACCTACAGATTTTGGGTTTGCACAGTAACCATAATTATTGGACGGCATCCAAATTCCATGTGCCAACGTTTCACACATTAATAACGGGGCTCTGCTTTAAAACCGAGATAAGCAAAGCTTCTGCAGTCTGCTGAACTGCCAACAATTAATCCTCACTTGGCAATGTATGAATAAGTATGATTTAAATGCAGAACAAAGCCATTATTCATGGCTGCCGGCACGGAAACTTCTCATCACCTTTGTATTAAATGTTCTATAACTTATTGGGTTACATTAGATTTGTTTTTATCCTGGCAAATACTTCCATTCAAAGTAATTACATTTTCAAACATTAAAAAAACACAATTACAAGCAAACGGTGCACACACATTTACATTCTATTCTATTGTTGCGTATTGCAAAGTGTCCAGGAGTCAAATCTATTGTATTATTAATAAGTGGTGCGAGAACATATTTTGAGAACCAAATAGGTGCAGGCTGCAGTAAATGTTAAGAACCACTTGCATTAGAAAATTGTCAAAACCAGGAGGTGTAATGTTTCGTTCTCAAATGAGGTTTTTGTTCTGGACGTCCAAGTTGTTCCAACCTGAAATATACTTTGTGTTTAAAAGTGAATGAGAATCTTTAAATATTTATGTTTGCCAAAACCTAAAAATAACGCTACACTATAGTTTTTGATATTTATTGAAACACTCCCAAGTGGCTTCATAAAAATTCCACACACGAGCATCTCTAGACACAGAAGCAGGGAGAGTCTGTTGAGCCCCACCTGTCTGTCTCGCCTGAAGCCAGATACAATTTACAGCTTTACACGCACTGCTGCCGAACACCAACAAAGACCCTGTTCACAGTGGTGCATTCACACTAATGAACGTTTCAGCACTAGTTAAAAAAAATCGTAACATATTTTCTACCTTTATTGCCAATTCGGTCAGTTTGCAACAGATGTACAGGTTTTATGAAATAATGTGTACAACTGGCCAGAACTAAGTTATAAATACTATACAGTACCCTTTACATTACTAAAAGTGGTATAAATCTTAACAGAATTGGAACAATATTTCCTTTAAAAGACATTGGATTATGTTTATAAAAGCTGATGTTTATTGACAGAAAAGTAAAGAGTGGAGAACACTTGAAAACCTATGCATGCACTTTCCTTAACCATGGAACCTACACTGTGTTATGATTTTTAGTTTAAATCTCTTGCAAAAATCAAAATCAACGGGTAGATACATTGCATTAGCTTGGGCATATGGATCAGTGTGGGCTATTGTAGGAAAGTTGTAATGTACTGAGGCTAAGGCATGCAGAATACTGATAAGGCCACTGGGTCGGTCAACTGGAAAGCTTCTCAATCTTCAAGCGTAAGCATTGACAAACATATGCCATTCCTGAGAACAGGAAAAAGCAGTTCTGAGAGCACTTAACCGTATCACTGTGAGGTTTGCTGAAGTTACATGCTGCGCATTAAAATATTTTTTCCCAGAATTCAACACAATAACAACGTGTAAACTTAAGTGACCAGGTGACAATTAACAAATCCTCCCACAATGGAAAAAAAGACTAATATTGTATTCGTATAGCATTTATTTCCATTCAAAATTGTGTTGTTAACTTGAATTATAACAAAATTAAATGAAGTTTTCAGGTCAGATTTTTCGGTGCACTAAAATAGATACACTCAGAAGGGTGATTAAATTATTGTTTTTAATTCACTTGATCATAAGTTCGAATCCGCTGCTTTGTATGTAGCATTGTACATCAATCAATATAACTGACACTATAGAGAATGACTTTCGTTTCCACACAAGGATACCAGCAGTAATGTTAACCAGATCGCCCATAGCCGGTGACCCAGAACGTGCTCGATTTGCTTCGTTAGCAAGCGCAGTCATCACGCATTAGTGGGCCAAGGTGGTGTTAGACGTATAGTCTTACACCACCTTGACTAACACGGCCTCCCCATGCCGTGTTAGTCAAGGTGGTGTTAGACTATACGTTATAATAATAATAATAGCATTTATAGAGCGCTTTTCACCCAAGGGTCACAAAGCGCTGCACAGGGCTGCGGGGAGAACGACATGTCGGCACGTTGATCAAGACAAGATTAAGAGGGGCCCAGCACTGGTTTTGATATCACTTATATTAGCCATGGTCGGAATGAAACTCACTGAGATTAGACACAATGCAACCAAGTTCATACTAACATAAATATGTAACTTTTAGAATACACAAGTCTCTGACATACAGAGCACAATAGTAAAGAATTAACATGACACAACATCTATTTTGGATATTAAGATTTAATCTTATATATCCTTTGGCTTGCCTGGGATCGGCTGGGAATCCCCCAGGAAGAGCTGGAATCTGTTGCTGAGGAAAGACATGTCTGGTCCACTGTCCTTGGACTGCTGTCACCGCGACCCTCACCAGGACAAGCGGTTTAGAAAATGGATGGATGGATGGAAGATTTAATCTCAAAGTATTGAGCATTAGATTTACTTGAGAAAAGGGTACAAGCCAGCGTAGATATTCTGCTTTTGTATTGTCTTGGGGAGTCACTCATTACATACCTAATGACGTCTGCATCACTCATTCTCAAATGTGCAATCACAATATAATAATTTTTTGCACAAAAACAATGATTTAACAATATATATTCTACTTGCAACTTCATATAACTTGCTTATGTGATCACCAACTGCAAAACCGGCACCTTCTCAAAAGTTACTCCAAGGAGTTACTAAAAACGTGATCTGCACACACTGAATAAATAGAGGTTCCAAATATACAGTAGCATTTGCCTTGTCTTGTCTTTATGCATGACCTTGTTGCAATCAACTCACATATATATACACACACACAGATTGGAAAAACAACTGGCTGAAAATCCTCTGTGATGTCAGAGCCTACCCTGGTTTTGATAGAAGCACGCAATACATGCTCCATTGCCCTTTGCTGTAATCACAGGACAAACGGAACAAAGTTTGGGACTTTGAGAGCGCCTGGCCATAAATGCTGCTTAAGTCTACCTGATTTCAATAGGAAGAGACTCCCACTTCCAAAATAACAGAGATTAGAAGAGGATTGCAAATGGGAAACTTGTGTTTGAAAGCTCCAAAGAAAACTCTGTTACTAGAAAGGTATTGATCTCTGATATTAACTGTTCCTTGAATATGCACAACATTCAACTATGTAATATTTTTTGATGAAGAAAAACTAGTTTAAGCGTTAAAACCATAACTATTTGTACGTTCTTTTACAATGTACTGCCACTGATTAAACATTGTGCCTATAATATGTACATATAAAGCATGTATGTCCAATTAGAACGTTAGTGCCATCAACGGAATTGAACATGCCGACCTGTTGACCATCTGCCAAACGGCAGTGTAATTTACTGTGCAGTGTTGATCCCCTGCTGAAGGCCTCTCCATGCCTTGTCAGTCATCTTGGTCGTCTTCTTTGCGATTCTTCGAAGCGCGATGGTTAAATTACAGTTTCCCATTTTCTTACACAGCCCCTTGCATTTTCATTGAACTCCGCAAGGTCTTTTGAGCTGCAGAGGTTGGGTAGTAGAGCACAGACAGTAATACTTGGTATTACCTGCGAACTCTACCAAACACTTCGAAGCCAAGGAGCTGAAAGACAACGATGTCTAGAAGCTCAACAGATGCCCGAAGCCCCTCACGGTCATCTTGGTTATTTGACCGTTCCCTCTAAATCTAGAGGAACTTTCCCCCTAGTTTGGCAAGGCACTTGCCGATACGGTTAGAGTAAGGTGCCAGATTCTAAAGGGGTTCCCTCTAAATCTAGAGGAACTTTCCCCCTATTTGGGCGGGGCACGCCCCCGCGTGCTGGCAGGGGCGGGGGCACGTGCCTTGCCCGGGGCGCGTGCGTTGCACGTGCCTTGCCCTTGCCGACACGCGGGGGCGCGTGGGCTTCTGCTCCCTGTGTTAAACGTATTTATTTAGCTTTAATTTCTTTGTACTTTTGTCAATTTTTCATCTGTTCCTTTTCTCTTTGGTTGGTGGTTTGTTTCTGTGTAACTGCGGTGTTTCTTTTTGTTGTCTCCCATGCTCTTGTTGCTTGGTTTTTTGTCTGTTTTGCACGGCCTACTCCTGGCCCAGTCCTGCCTTGCCTAAACTCGCCTCGTGGTGTCGCGTGTGGAAGTTGTGTTTTTGTTGTTGTGGGTGGCTGCGTTTTTTTGCTGTTGCGTGTGTCTATGTCTTTGTTCTTGTGCTTCAATGTTGACTGTTTAATTTGGATTGGCGTTGCTTCCCCCTCGTGTCTGTCTCTCTGTCTTCCTGTCTCTGTGTCCCTATGTCTCTCCCTGTCACTCACCTTCCCTCCCTGTCTCCCTCCATGTTTGCCTTCAAGGAAGTGACGGCCATCTTAGGGGACGCTGGCAGATTTTTGCCGCTCTTAAGATTGCCAGTTTCACGAGCTTTCAATATATTCGAGGCAGCCTTAATCATTTATTTTCTATTGTTTAGTTTTTTATTGGTTGTTTTTTTTCTTTCGTTGTTGACATGCCGTCCTCTTTGCGGCCCTTGTGCAGCGCATTGTGACCCTCGAGTGAAAGGCGCTATATAAATTGATATTATCATTATTCTTCACCACAATGGTCAGTGCAGGTCTCGTTCAGATATAACTCATCATATATTATGCATGGCCAGGAATAAAACTCATTTATGACCAGGAATCAAACTGTGCATTCATTGAGCAGTGCACTAACCCAGTGGTTCCTAAACTTTCTCGGTTCACGGCACCATTAGTGTATCAGGATTTTTTCCACGGCGCCCAAAGTCGGAAAATAGATGGCATATATCGAAAATTTGGAATAGCCCGTAATGCCCCTGTGAGTTAGCTGCGGCGCCCTGGAGCGCCGCGGTGCACACTTTTGAAACCATTGCACTAACCAATGCTTAATGGCTCCACCCAATCCACTGTAGACTACTCATTCTAAAAATATAATATTCATATTAAAGAAAAGGTCCTGACCTCTAGCTGTGAAATGCATATATTCAAATTGCTGCACAATAGTTCCTTCGCAAAAGTAATGAGAACATACTGGTTACATAATGAAAGTAATAATGCAGTGCTGGATCCGTTTGGTGCCGTGTCCGAGAAACCATTAAAAAACGATGCGTCAATCAGAAAGCCATTACACGTCATTTTAACTACGACATGATCACATGAATAATTACACTTCATCTATAAATAATAATACATTAAAAATCAAACGAAGTCTATTTAAGATCTGTGGGTAGTTGCAAATTGCAAGTCACACCAGATTATGTGTAGGATATTATGATTCACTGTCAATACCAAATACTTCAAAAGCCAACTCCAAACAAGTTATTAATGATCCGAAGAGTAGTAGGAAAAACGCCCATTTCCATTCTGCATGGATGTCTTGTTCATTTTGTTTATTGTCTAGGCGTCCTTAAGCACCATTGCGTGCTGGTTGGTGTCATTATTTTTCTGCTGTAATAATAAATATCCATTCATTACCAGACATGTAAAATTACTGGTGTAAGCAACTACATTCTTGGATCGTGAATGCCTAGGTGAGCCCAATATGCCAGTGCTGAGCGTGTGCGGTGATCCCTCCTTGTCAACTTCAGAAGGCTTGGCATTTTGCCGCTGACATTAAATGTGGGACAGGTGCGTACTTTAAGTGTACAATTTCATTGCAAACGCTTGTCTATTTAACTAGAGCACAAACAGCCTCTTGAGTTTCCTGCACAACAGATGAATAACAAGCGAAAAGCACTGCAAGGCTGCTCGTAATTCTCCCTTGCACTTTTAGCGAACAAAGGCAAGGCTGTAAAGAAGACGGCCACCTTAACCATCGCTGCCTTAACATCTGCATGTGCATGAGCAGTTATTGCAATGCCACACATATGTTAGTAATGTCCTACACTACATTCCATTGCAGGTTTCTGACATTAATTGTTTATGAACGTCTCTATATACCGTTGCCAATAAATAGATGAGGAACACTTGCTGGTATGCTCGTTTTTATGTGGAGAGGAGAAGAGCTCAAATGCATATAAAATCAGGCTTAAAAAGTCACGATTGTGAACGGTATTGCTCCACCCATCAATCAGTAGCTCAGGAAAACATTTTCTGGCTCAATGTATTTAAACGTTATTGTAGATCCTGAATTATAAAGTTTGGGAGAAGAAAAAATAATGAAAACTTAATTGTTCATAGTTAAACATTATTTGGTGATTCTGTCTTTGCAATGGTGCAGAAGCACGATTAACAGTGGCCATATTTAATACCACAACAACATGAACTATGGAGAAGGGGCAATGCCCAAAGTGTTTCTGAATATATATTTTGTCTTGAGGTGGAGTGTTGTTAACGGGTGCGTTGAGTTTATTTTGCTCAGTGTTCATAACAAGCGTGGCCCGTTACATGCCACTACAGGAATTGAGCAAAAGAACACCTTGGACGTGTATTGTTTTTCCATGAAACTTAGGAGTGGAATTCGGTTAAACAGACGTTTGATATTCTTTGTGATCAGGGATGGCGCAGTGTGGTTGTGCTGTACTTGTGGCGGCACAAAAGCCGCACCAGATGGGACACGCCTTGCCAGACACGGCTGAAAAATGACAACAGCTGGTACAATGAAGAGGAAAATGGCAGGGCCTCCACCCCGTCCATCCACCAAGGTATAAAAAAATGCGTGGCTCGCACAACACAGGCCCGTATCCCGAGCGCTGCAGGTGACAGCAGACACCAACAGCTTTGCTTGGCAAGCGTCCAACAATGGTTGAACCGTCATTACTAGACCAAGTCCTCACGCTCTAAGCGTTATATAATTCACAGCATCTGTTACCCAGTATTTAGCCAAGCTGTCATTATGAGTCTGTGCTCTCTGTTTTTCTCTGCTTTTATACACATTTGTTTATTGAAACGTGAAAATAGCCGTGGCATATTCCTTGGTTAGTTTCTGACTAAACGCGTCTTACGTTGGAAAGATACGTATTTTTGAAAGCAGGTGCTAAAGAAACATGCATCGGCCCCCCTCTGATGAGAATCTCCATCAACTGGGAAAATATGTGTATAGACCGAGACAGATTGTCAAACACACGTCAAGTTTATGGGTCTTTAGTTGCCTCGTATCTTGAGAACACCTGTAGGCCCCACCAGAATGTATAGACACGTGTTACGTGCGCAATTATCTAACCTATAAACCGCACAATTGTACCATTTTTAAAATAACATAGCTTAAAAGCTACATAAATGTAAAGCGCACATGTTTCACTGTTGTTTATCTACAAATTTGATAAGGAACATGCACAATGTGTTGTAATCTGCAATTAACTGTATTGCATTCCTCAGCTGGTGCATAAAAGATCAAAGATATAAATGCACATTTGTAAGTAAACCTATATATATTTCTTCATCTATAAAGTATTTTTCACTTTAGTTTTTTATTGTTACAAGAGATTGTTAGAAAGTTATCTTATCCACTTCACTTATCTTAGTATTTACTATTAATAGCGAATTGTGACTCAGTGAAGCTCAATCGTCACTAAGCTGTATTGGGGACGTTTTTTCTACTCGCCAATTGTTTCGCGTAGTGGATGAACAATCTCAGCCTTGAGACTGGCATTCAAAGCAAAGGTCACACACAGCTCTGGCTAATTTAGCATCGCTAACTTCAGCGTGCCGTAATGCACTTTGCGTCGCTGGGCAACTGACGGGGTAGAGTGAAAACTGATGTAACTAACTCGTGCTGGCTAAATTCGCCTGGAACTCACACGGGACCAATTTGCTTTCAAGGCTTCTCTCGTTTTTGGCACCCTTTAACGGAGCTGATATCGGAGATGAATGACAGCGACTTCTGTTTCCTAATTTCGCTGGTCCCCAGTGGCTCTCTTGAGGATAAGTGGTGTAGGCTTTGAAAAGTACCCTACAGTACATAGTTTGAAAAAATGTATTAGTGGACTTTAAATAACTTTACACTATATACTGTATTTAATGTACGCATACACCGGACATGTACATAGTATATTCGTATCACTTCCACTGTCAAGACAGGCATACTTCTACACTATCACACAGCAAACCTTACTATAATGGTATGACTTATTTTCAAGGGCAAAATAATAATAAAGACCCTTATAAACAGTTGGGGTAAATGTTGTGAGCAAGCACTAGTTAGGGTCAGCACAGCACATGAGGGTTTGTATGGCTATTACCACACAAGGCCATATTAGCCTCTTTGTTATTGATGTGGATCGCAGAACCGCACCAGATACTCAGTTTAGACTGAGATAATGTAGAAAAGGTGCCGACCTGATGACTGGTATGCTCATACTGGTTGGCTGTGGAGTTTTGAATTTGGAAATGTGTGGGAGCCCCCAAGAATACTAGCATCAGTCGCTGCTGCCAGGGAGAAGTTCTGTGGGCTGCTCCCGCTTCCTCATATGTTTTATATTTAAATCAAGGTTATATTGGAAAATGTTGAATCATCTGTATCTCTATATCGAGCCACACTCGAACTGCCCAGGAACCATGTGGCTTAGAAGCCACAAATTGGCCACCCCCGAACTATTGTGAAGGGTAAATACGAAAGTAAAAGATACGTATTTGATAAACTTACAATTATGACAAGACATGAACAGGACACATTTTTCCATGGGGCCAACAATCATGTTTTGCTACTCGCACGAGCAACGCTCCACAACATGCTGCAAACAGCTACTCCCCTGCTTGCCACATCTGCCATTCTTGACCAAACATCACTGACAATTATTTACCCACCAGATATTGTATTCAGCATCAGGTGTAGCAAGTCTCTGCTAACTGACCCGATGGGATGGATATTATTTGGTGCCACAGTGTGAAGGGAAAGTGCGTGACTGGAAAAGACCGTTAGAAAGAAGGTGAGTGCATATGTTCTAACCAGACGCCTGGCTGGGTACCCAGTAAGTGAATTAAAGACGGAAGAGGCAGTCGCCACGTTCAGTTGCAGACTTTTATATATATAAACATATTGTTGGGAGAACAACTTCAAGATTTAAGCACGTGTAATACAGTAAAATTATCACACATCCCAGGTATATTTGACTGAGTTGCATAAAAACAAAACCTGAATGACAGTACAGTATTACATGAATATTGTTGACAAATCACGTAACATAGTTAACGCTTATATTTTTTAAACAACCGATGTCTCTTTTGCAAAACGTTTGTAATGTACTACATTTTTACTTACTTTTGATAACATTACAACCACAGTAGATTACGTGAAGAAAGTGAAAAATCGGTTTTATAGACAAGAAAATGTGTCATCAGTTTTTCCCTTGTATGCATAAGTACCAAAATAGTCAAGCCATGGCAAGCTAGGCAAGCTACAACTAAATGGACTCCTATCCAATGACCAGCATTGTCTCTGAGAAATAAATGTCAGTAGCTTTAACATCTTTGACTCTCCCTAGAAAGACGGGATACAGGATAACTGCTCTTATCCTGCAAACTGCAACTCTTATTATCCACATGAGCTGTAGGGTAAGCAAAAATGCCTATTTTCTGTTGCCCTATTCTTTTCCTTATCCTCATTTATCCGTAAAGTAAATTTGTGGACAACCCCACAGACAAAAGATTATGCGATATGGGTTCCCCACATCACCATGGATCAAAATAGTTCTCTTATTCATAGGGTTGCCACTTGTCCTGGTTTCCAGGATCGGCCTCCTTCTCAAGGCAGTTGTCCTGGGAAATCTGTTTTCCTGGAACAAGTCATTCAAAGTCCGGATTTTTGCCAGCTACACAGGGTAAGTCCTGTCTCACTTATTCTGTTTACCCCCATGATATGCCCCGGTGTTGTTGTGCCTCTGAGGTGGAAACTCTACCTATCTGTGGTAATGTCAGTTGGAAATAAAATACCAAAATATATTTAAAGTTCTCAAAGTCCCCTCAACTATGCAACTATGGGTGGTGTGGGAGCAAACACCCAACTCAGCTGTGTCGGTATGGGCTTCATTCCGTGATTAATATCTCGTACATACACTACTCCACACAGATCACTGTGGTATGCACAGGTGTGAAACTGTCCTTGTGCAGCACTGATACGTCAAGTTCACTTGTTCATCCTAGTTCATCCCTAGTTAAGCCAATGCCTGCATTAACATTTTCAAAGAATCATCAGTTGTGGAATTCAATCTGTCTAACAGTTATGGAATACAGTACATCTCTATTCCTGACGGTGTTTTCATTATTATTGCATGTACATATTTATGCATAACATTTGCAGTTAATCTGTAAATTATAGAAATCATTTGCACCAAGGTATAATTCCAAAATCTAATCTTGAGCTCCCTTCCCATGCTCGGGACATGTAAGGGCCACCATTCATTGTTAAGGTATTGCAATACATTTAGCAAGACATCTAAGAAGTGCTAATGCATTTACTGCCCTAGCACGCTTTTTTAAAATGCCAATATTGTGTCTTGGTAACATTTTTACTATTATCCATGTTCTTATTGCTTAATTCAATTCTCATTTTACTTGTGTTTTGGAAGACTTGCTATTTTGATTTTACTTAATAGTGCATTGAGTTCAATTTGAAATAGGCATCTTTAAACCTAAATTATTATTATTATTATTATTCAAATGTAGGGACAGGCCAATCACAGAAATAATATTCAGTCTGCTGTATTGTGGGAAAATGGTGAATCTCGAAGATGACACATTACCTCGAAGATGACCCAGTTTACCCAGTTACTGTTTCACAAGGACATATTTGGTGCATAAGCACAGCAGCAACAACATAACAAAGACAAAAACATCAATATTGCAGAGAATGAGCACAGGGGTCCTTAAGGAATATTGCACAACTAATGACAGGCTCTTCCATAATTCT
>JAZEWU010000002.1:4457923-4509849 GCA_036362915.1 Geotria australis
TCAGCAACATATTCCAGCTCTTCCTGGGGGATTCCAAGGCGTTCCCAGGCCAGCCGAAGGATATAATCCCTCCAGCGTGTCCTGGGTCGGCCTCTAGGTCTCCGCCCAGTGGGCCGCGCGTGGAATACCTCCCGACGCGGCCCACTGGGCGGAGACCGAGAGGCCGACCCACTAATAATAATATTATTATATATAATATATATATAATATTATTATATATAATATATATAATAATTTTATTATATATAATAATATTATTAGGGCCAAAATGTAGGCATATATAATAATAATATATTATTATATGTTGGCATATATAATAATATAGTATATAATAATAATATTATATAATAATAATATATTATTATTATTATATATGCCTACATTTTGGCACTAATAATAATATATATTTGTAACGCGCGCATATTCTCCGGGCGCGTTGCACCCGTTGATTCGGAGGCGCGGAGCTTCGCTCAGTCGGTTTGTTGTGAGTCGGTGAAGAGTTGACTTTTTAAGAGTTGTTAGAAGGCTTTAGGGGACTCTGTTAGGCGTAATAGATGTGGCAGGCTGTTCCAGGTTCTGGGTGCTGCGACCGAGAATGGGCGTTGTACGAAGGTTGTGCGTGAGCGCGATGTGTGGCGTGCGGGATTGTTTTGGGGCGAGTGGCCGGTGTAGTGATGCGATGTATTTAGGGTGTCCTGTGGGATAGCGCGGTGGCATATTATTGCTGTTTTGTAAGTGATGCGTTGGTGGATGGGTAGCCAGATTAGAGTCTCCATGCATTTTGTGGTTGGTTGGTGGCTCGCTTTGATGTTGAGGACTGGACGTGCTAGGTTGTTTTGGAGACGTTGCAGTTTGGCGCACTGTTGTTCCGTGATTCCTGGCTACCTGCTTGGCTGCCTTCGCCCCGCCTCTCTGCGGTTTCCTCCCGCCTCTATATCCGTAATGCGTCCATGACCAGGCATGGAATTTACAGGTGTTATAAATTGTATTACTATAGTGAAGCTCTGTTTATGAGTTTAGGTCATGTGAACAGGTGTGTAAGTGTTGTGCACCCGTCGATATCACCTGCTGAAGACTTCCCTCCTGGCTCAGATGCACCATGGATTCAGTGGAAGACACTCAACCGCCTGAGAACTAGAACGGGACGATCAAAAGATGCTTTGGTCAGATGGGGCTACAAGACCGGCCCAACCACCTGTGAATGTGGAGAAGCAGACCATACTATGGAACACTGCCTTGTCTGTGCTATACTACCCAACCTCTGCAGCTCAAAAGACCTTGCGGAGTTCAATGAAAATGCAAGGGGCTGTGTAAGAAAATGGGAAACTGTAACTTAACCATCGCGCTTCGAAGAATCGCAAAGAAGAAGAACCCGTCGATATGTTGGAGAAAACGAGCGAGCACACACAGCACTGACCTTCACATGACCTAAACTCATAAACAGAGCTTCACTATGGATAACATTGGTCATGAAAGCCTTAGAGTTAAATTATATTACTATTTTCAACACGAAATGAAGTCTACCTATATACCACATTTGCTATCGTCATTGCAGTGATTGTGCAATATTACACAGCTAACCATGCACCTATTGGCCTCAGAGGATTTAATTATAGGTTGCAAACGCCAAACGTGTAGCCTGAAGACATGGTTGCCTAGACCATAATTTTCGGTCATTAACAACAACTCATTATCTGCATATGAATCATACAACATTAATAAGCGTGGCAGCCTCAAACGTGGGAAACATTCCATGACCAATCTAAGAGGTTATTTATTGCTGAATTACAATACAATTATACGTGTAATGTCAATTAGTTTAGAGCTTATGACAATTATAATAGAGCCATAACTTTAATAATTCATTATTTTTTTTTACCTAACTCCGCCAATTCTATATTTAGGTAGAACGTCATGTTTTCTAGAAGAGTGGGGATAAGGAATGCTGTTTAACCAGACTGTGCTTGTGCCGCACATATGCATTACCATCATTTTATCCTGATTCTAAAAAAACAATCAGTGGTGAAATATAACTTGGACGTTCCTATTTTAGGAAGAATTTCATGACAAGCGTACACACATATGGCCATTATGTTTCATTTCTTATTGAACTGTTTGCCTTTCAGCATGTCCATTATTGATCGATGGAAGCTGTTGATCTGGATGTGTGAGGGTAGCCATACGTACAGAGTTTTGGTGGTGGTTCCCTAGGTTGTTCCGATCAGTTTCTGAATCGGAGCCCCTCTGATTCATATTTTTTCACGCACGTTTTGGTTGTGATTTTTTTACGTGAGGTTTCTGTGTAACAATATACCCACGCACTTAGGATATGGTCAATTTCAACTGGGTGTTATTATGCCACGGTTATTGAGATCGTAGATTGAGACAATTATTTTGGATGGATAGAGCCATATAATAAACACCTTCGGAAGTATTCTTGTAATTTTGACAGGTGTTTCGTTAGTGTGTCGTTAATTATCTTTTGGTATGTTTCCTAGAGGCCGACCCAGGACACGCTGGAGGGATTATGTCCTTCGGCTGGCCTGGGAACGCCTGGGAATCCCCCAGGAAGAGCTGGAATCTGTTGCTGAGGAAAGGGATGTCTGGTCCACTCTCCTTGGACTGCTGCCACCGCGACCCTCACCAGGACAAGTGGTTTAGAAAATGGATGGATGGATGTTTCCTGTGTCATTGCTGTCACCTTTGTAGACAAATTTGTGTGATTATATCTTCGGTAGATCGCTGGTGAAGATGTTAAACAGGATCAGGGCCAGTGCTGATACTTGTGGTAAGCCATCATTGAAATTTTTTGTACGGCTTGTTTTGCTGGTTAGGTGTACCTGTAAGTTCATGTTCCTGAGCATTGAGTTCAGCAGATCCGTTGCTGAGTGGCATTTGATGATGCACGCTGCCTTGATACAGAGCCCATATCTCCGGACGGTGTCATAGGTGTATAAGAGGTCTTCCAAAGAAGTACCTGTTTTTTGCTTTAGCTGGAATCCAAGTTTAATGTAGCCAGTGAGGGAATGGACCTGCTCACAGCAGCTTCTGGCAGGTCGAAAGGGCAGCTCATTTGACGGGGGAAGTGTGGCTCAACTGTGGGCACGATCCGTGCGAGCAGCGTGCTTGCCATCAATCTGTATGGACAGATCTTCTGGTTTTCCAGGTTTCAACAGGTCAACAACGTTTGGTTTATTCCAGGCTCTGTGGGACTGTGCCACTTAAATTGACAGTGATAAACATAGCTGCTCGCCAGTCTTGGTCGAAACGTTTCAAGTTCATGAGGAATTTGGGATATATGCCATTGCAGAGGTCTGGATTGTATGTCTGTTTTCATCTCGTGGTGTTGAAACTGCCTCTCTCTTTAGAGTCGAAAAGCAGATGCAGATAGTTTATGGATGACCAGTCCATGAGTTTATCTGCTTTGTTGTTTATTGAGTAGCCCCATTGCGTGTGGTAGTAATAATAATAATAGCAATTTATAGAGCGCCTTTCACCCGAGGGTCACAAAGCGCTGCACAACGACAGAAAAAAACCAACTAATAAAATCCAAAGCAACCAAAAATTTAATGATTAAGGCTGCTTCGAATACACCGAAAGGTCGTGAATCTGGTTGCTGTTAAAGTCACCCACCTATACCGATATGATGATTAATGAATATATAAACGATTTTTTAAATGCCGGTGTAATGACAAGGGGTGTGTGATGAGACACTGAACAGGTGGGCCTCGTGAAGGTTAATTCCCACCCAGAGACTGTCATTAAACAAAGAGCATTTTCTGACGAGAGCTTTAATATCATGACGAAAAAGGTGTAACAGTACATTGTTTAAGCATTACGTCTTTCCTCGGAACAGTCTTAGCCTAAAGAAATACTTGCGCAATTAAGCCGATTAATGAGT
This sequence comes from Geotria australis, assembly GCA_036362915.1. Lineage (NCBI taxonomy): Eukaryota > Metazoa > Chordata > Hyperoartia > Petromyzontiformes > Geotriidae > Geotria > Geotria australis. The sequence continues at coordinate 4,461,825 of JAZEWU010000002.1, forward strand.
AAGCTGCGAATGTTTTACCTGTTGCTAGATTGATAAATTTAACTCAGTATGACAGATTGACATTTTACTTCTGTTGTAAATTCGGCGTAAGGTAATCGTGAATGTTACACACCCAATTCAAGTATGAAGAAGGGGAGGGAGGGTGGGGCGATTGGGGATTCTGATTTCTGCACATATCTGCGAGAATAACTCCTATCATTCACACGACTATACGCAAATAAACGCGGATAAATGGGTGCAATTGCCACTACTTTAAGTCATTACTCTTATCTATGCCAAAAGGTAACTAATTCATTCATTGTCAGAAAACGCTTAATCGTGTACAGGATTACGGTGAGCCGGAGCCTATCCTGGCAGACGCAGGGCTATACCCAGGATGGGACGCCAGTCCGTCACAGGGCACCGGGGAACATTTAGTCCACAGGGCAATTAACCTATGCAGCAGCATGTCTTTACACTGTGGGAGGAAATCGGAGTGCCTGGCGAAAATCCACGTGGACACGGGGAGAACATGCAAACTTCACAAAGAAAGGCACCCGAGCCGGGATTCGAACCCGGACCCTTCTTGCTATGAGTGCGGCAGCGCTACTCACCGCGCCACCGTGCTACCCAAAAGGAAACATAAACAGGGTGAAATCGGTACTCTTCAGGGGATTATTAACCATGAATAAACACACGAAATAGACAACATTTTCTGGAACTTCTGTGCTGAAAATGTCAAATGGATTATTAAATACTTTGACATACCTATAATATGCATATTATTTAAGATGAAAACACTTCATAAACTTCAATCGCTAAACCTTTACATGTATGTCTAATGACCTATCCAATGAAATATTACCGACCACATACCGATTAATGAAATGGAAAAGACTGCATATATTGGTGAAACCAAATTGCCAAACATAGCCAATAATCACCACCACTGCACACTAACTCATGAGGAAACATGACATACAATTATTCACCCGGACAGCAGAGCATACACTGCTCCTTTAGAAGTGTAAAGGCTAATTTGCATTTCCCAGAAATGGAACGGATGCGTCACATTGACGTAGCACCCAAGCTAAACGCCTTATTTATGCCACATTTACAGGGTGTTGTGCAGACAAGTGAAAAGAATTCATGGCATGCACATGGGGTCTGGACCCTCGCGGTGAGTATGAATTAGGGATAATAATAGTGTTTTATATTTAAATGACATGGTGCTAATGTACTATTTTATAAAATGTTGTCAAGTACAGCATGTCTTTGTGACTTGCTTGTTTGTATTTTTAGAGAGATATGATAGTGTAATATAAGGGTAACAAGTGACTATTTTCATTGAAGTAGCAAGTGAAATGAAGCAGTGAACAAATACAAAAACAAAATCTGTTTTGGGCTCATCAATGTCTTTAGTTTGCACATCTAATTACTTAAGCGATGGGCACAATCATGTAGGAGTGTCCAACTCAGTGCTTAAAAATAATTAATTCATAAGGATGTATTTGTCTGCTTTTTGTGGCATTTAAGCATTTATTCAATTGTCAACTTAGCAAGAGCTCAGATGTTTTAACATAGACCGATTTGCTGGAAAAACATAATCAGTCGGCACGTTTGCCCATATGACAACTTGATTTGGTGGCTGTCTGGTGGTGGAGGGTTATAGCTAAGTGACATTATACCTACACCATCTGACCCAAAGGAAAAAATCAGTGTTTGCGAGACAGGATATTATGGCCAAGCAAAAGCTCTATACAGTGATCTTTAGCACCCAACATGTCAAGAAATGTTGGACTTATTTTAGGCAAAGTGTATTGAAGAAAGAGGCCAGTTCCAGCTGTAACCTGCCAATGGCAGGTGCGTGGGCGTTGAATGTGGGCTATCAGGATTGTATTACTCCACACCCAAAGGGTGAACACTCACCGCATGGACATAATGTACTGTACATTAGAACCTTCTGTATATAAAACAGCAGACGTGTTTGCAAAGAAAGAACATATCTCCCTCGTGACGTTTTGCCTCTCACGTTGGAAGCATCATCAGGCAATGCCTGGAGATGGAGATCACTCGACATGGCTATCCCAAAAGAAGAGCAACCATCATGAATTGAGCCATAAAAATCAGTACAAAGAAAGAACAGTTTTCATAAGAATGTCGGTATAACTATTGTGTGTGTGTATATTTGATAAAGTATATATATAAAAACCACCCAGCACCTTAGGGTACTGAAATAATTCATGCCAAAGGAAAAATAGCCGGGACAACCTCAGAGTCGCTGCTTCTTGGGATTGAGAGGAGCCAGTTGAGGTGGTTCGGGCATCTGGTAAGGATGCCCCCCGGAAGACTCCCTCGGGAGGTATTCCAGGCACGGCCCACTGGGCGGAGACCTAGAGGCCGACCCAGGACACGCTGGAGGGATTATAGCCTTCGGCTGGCCTGGGAACGCCTTGGAATCCCCCAGGAAGAGCTGGAATCTGTTGCTGAGGAAAGGGATGTCTGGTCTACTCTCCTTGAATTGCTGCCACCGCGACCCTCACCAGGACAAGCGGTTTAGAAAATGGATGGAATGGATGGATGGAAAAATATCCGTTTTGTTACGTGAAAAGGATGTTTTATTTATTTGCTTAGTTGTAGTTTATAATGCAGTGTTCGTGTGCTGGTGGTAAAATAATTTTAAAGTAACAGTGCTGTCCTGCGATTTCTTGTTCAAGATCCTATCTTAATCAGGGTAGATTACGGCTACTGGAGTCTGCAGGAAACTATTAAGGTATATCCCATACATTGAGATATATACCGTACATATATCAGACTTCACTATGTAATATGCTGTTGCCGGTTTAAAAGGCAACAACATATACACATTAACATTCGTGGACTAACTAGGTTACAACGTTGCATATCCGACTAGCTGGGGATTGAGGTGTACCCTTGAGGCAGGGTGTCTGCAGTGGTATCATCTGCGCCTCAGAAAGAAAGTCCTGCCTGAGACACTTCAATTCCCGCCTCGGGCACCTTTCTGTGTGGAGTTTCTGTGTTCTCTCCCTGTTCTGCATGGTTTCCTCTGGGTTCTCCGGTTTTCTCCCACGACAAAAAAAACATGAATTAATGAATTGGCCAATAACATCATAAATATATAGGATACAGTGTCTGGCAAATGTTGGTGCCGGTTAACCATGTGGCTGCCTTTCCTCCTCCCCGCCTCTGTGCGGTTTCCTCATTCATCTGAGTCGTTCTCTTTTCCAATGAATACCTTGGAAATTGAACGGATATGTGCACATTACAAATTGTGTTTATTAATATGGTATATGTGAAAACGCTGGCTATGTGAGCATTGAGAGAAAATGACACCATTACACCGTTGTGCACAAACCGGTTACTGGACAATAATAAAACATAGACTGCTTCAACCGTAAGGACAACACTTGACTGTACTTAACTTGTGAATATTTCTGAGATTAGGAAGACTTTACTGTACATGAATAGGTCGGGTTTGTGAGTAGCTATAGAAAATGGCAGTAATACGAAGCATAAATACGGCTCTAGTAATGGGCAGGAAATTGGCTATGGTAGATATGTATCACTGCAAATTGTGGTGTCGCACATCCAACTGACTTCTCTTCGAGCATACATATAGCAGAAGTCTGTGTCCAGTTCAGTTTTCGTTTAAGAGAGTAGCAGTTAACATTGTGGCATCATGTGTCATTTATTCTATTCAACGAGAACAGGCAAGAGCAAACACAACTTGTGCAAGAACATCCCTACATCGCAGACACAAAAGCAGGACGGATGTGATGCAAAGCACCATCAGCAGATGGTGAAGACTACTACTTCCCACATCACAAAACCAACGTTTATGCTGCTTGAATTGTTTAGTGGGTCCTAAACGATCAGTTAAAAAAATTACGTTATAGATAGTCTTTGTACGGCCGAGCCACAGAAATTGTATTTTATTAACTTGTAAAGCCTCTTCTCAACTGTTTATATATATATGCTGAGAATTACCAAAACAATTTGGCTGTGGAGTTTAAGTTCCTGCATTTTAAAAGACAACAGTTCCATTATATGACACCAGATAAACACCATGGGAAGGCCTACAGTGGTTTGACAAAGGGCTAAAAATATTAAATTTTACGAAGCGCCAGCTGAACGAAGAAGTGCACTTTTGAAGATAGAGTTGGTAAAAATAAACATGTAGCAGCGAGGAACTTGCAGTGCAAGCAACTAAAATGTGGAATTAAAAACTGTAAACAGGAAACTGGGATGATATGGCCGAGTGGTAGCGCTTTTGCACAGTGAGAACGTAGTTGTTCACGGTTCAAAAGCAGTTGACACCCTGTTTATTACTGTAATGACCATAATAGATGCCATCTGCATCACAGTGGATGTTAGTAATCACCTGACGTATTCATAAAAGTAGATCATTGTGTGCCAGCGGCAAAAGTCCAAATTTGCCAATTTAAAAGTTACTCAATTTGGGTCATACAAAGCTATCATTGCTCCCCTACTGGAACACTAATTCCCGATGTCACTTGAAAATTAGACGATACTGGTCTCTTGAGTTCTCATCTGTTTAAATAAATTAACTTGAAACCTCAAACACCAACTGTCACAGGTTCTCGAAGAATCGCATAGAAGAAGAACTGCAAATAGATTTCTACAGAATTAAACAAATAAAACATGATCAGTATTGTACATGCACCCTGAATCAGTCAAAGAGAGTTAAACGAACGCCACAAGTTAAAGAAGTGGCACAAATTGGGGATTATCAGCTATTATTTATCCATTGCTGGACTAGGCCTTCTGACGTTGCTAACATCCCTGTCAATAATCCTTGATGACGTAATCCATCTCCTGTGTATGACCTGATCTGATCTCCATGATGTTCATCCCCGAGGGCATGTTTCCGCCTTGGGGGGGGGGGGCGGTAGCCCAGTGGTTAGCGCCCAGTGGTTAGCGCACTGGGCTACGAATCTGGCGACCCGAGTTCGAATCCCGCTCACGGCCAACACCAGTGACGATTTTCTGAAACCGGTCCTGGGCCTCCCCTAGGTCGACTCAGCCTCAAAATGAGTGACCCTCGGGTGAAAGGCGCTATATAAATGCTATTATTATTACTACCTAGTGCGGTGTGTAAACATCGCCACTAGGGAGACAAAGGCGGCCGGGCGTGGTGCTGGTCACCTACCCCCTCGTGCGCCGTGTCGACCTTCATAGGTGCTCGCTAACAGCACTTGTCCCTACAGTCTGTTAAGGCTATACGGGGGATCTTTGTCTTGCCATGCTCTTACCAGTTCCACCTATTGACTATCCTCCCTTCCAGCAATATTTGCTGCCAAAGCTCAATTGCTTTACGTTATGGGCAACAACAACCCATGTCTAATTTGCATCTGTTCCTGTTTCTGATCTCTCAATGCTTCAATGTGTAATTTTAAGCTTTTGTTGCATTTTGTCTTTAGCTTCCTTGTTTCCAATGAATGTCATGGAAGGTAAAACAGTACTGTACACACTGATTTAAAATCATATTTAGTCACATTGTAATGCTACTTTTCATTATCATATTTCATTTTCTAATAGCACCCCATCATCTCGATGCTCACCTCTTTATTGCACCATTTTGATGGGAGGCAGGGTGGCACAATGGTAACAACTGCGTCTCACAGAACAAAAATCCTGCCCGAGGCAGTTCGATTCTGGCCTCGGACGCCTTTCAGAATGGAGTTTGTGTTCTTCTGTTTTGCATGGGTTTCCTCTGGGTTTTCGGGCTTCCTGCCACAGCTAAACAAAATCACCCATTTATTAATTTATGGTTAACAACATAATGTCTAGGAAGCATTGTCTGGCGAGTTGGTGTCGGCTGACCGCCTGGCTGACTCCCCCTCTCTCTGCACTTTTCTTACGTCTCCATTTCCGGGTCTTGTCCATGACCAAGCGTGGAATTTGCCGTGTGTTAAAAATTGTATCATTATTGGTCGCAGTCCACCTTTAATAATGTGAATAAAGCAATGTTGTACTGATGTTGGTTGTTTAACATGAACACTATTCAGTACACTGTGCTTTAAAAAGGTTTATTTTCCCAAAATAAACATTCACCGTACACAGGTCGCTTTTTTATTTTGCATGTTTGCTTTGCAAAATATCTTAACCATAACCATAAATATAACAAAAATAACATTGCACCTTAAGAGCAAATATAACATTGCACCTTAAGAGCATTATAATTCTGCTGTGTAATACACATGCTAAATCGTATTCCGTTTTTTGTATAATCCTAAATTGTAAATCGTCTTCTTCTTAGCGATTCTTCGAAGCAGCGCGATAGTCAAATTACATTTTCCCATTTTCTTACACAGCCCCTTGCATTTTCATTGAACTCCGCAGGGTCCTTTGAGCTGCAGAGGTTCGGTAGTAGAGCACAGACAAGGCAGTGTTCCATAGTATGGTCTGCTTCTCCACATTCGCAGGTGGTTGGGCCGGTCTTGTAGCCCCATCTGACCAAAGCATCTTTTGATCGTCCCGTTCTAGTTCTCAGGCGGTTGAGTGTCTTACACTGCATCCATGGTGCATCTGAGCCAGGAGGGAAGTCTTCAGCAGGTGGGATTCCCATGCCAGTTGCAGGAGGGTCACTCTCAAGCTTTTCCGTCCAGAGCTGGAGTCTGGTTTCCCCTCGAGATGTTGTTAGGGGCTGCACATGGCTGAGGAAGCTTTTTCTTGACTTCAGTCGTTGGCCCGGGGGTTGACGTCCATGAAGGAGATGGCGTTCATCGCTTGTAGCCTTTGTCATCTCGATTCGACTGGCCACTTCCCGTCTGATATCAGCAGGGGCAATGCCAGCGAGGAGGTACAGGTTGTTTGTGTGTGTGGGTTTCAAGCAGCCAGTGATCAGGCGGCAGGTGTTGTTCAATGCCGGATCAAGTTTCTTGGCATGGGTTGACCTCTCCCAGACAGGACATGCATACTCCACAGAGGAATAGCACAAGGCCAGAGCAGTAGATCTTAATGTGTGTGCTGTGGCTCCCCATTTGGAGTTGACCAGTTTTCGCAGGATGTTGTTTCGGGAACCGACTTTCAATTTGGTGTTTTTGACGTGCTCCTTAAAGGAGAGAGTGCGGTCCAGGGTTACTCCAAGGTAGACAGGGTGCTTACGGTGCTCAAGTGGTGTTCCAGACCATTTGATTTTAAGAGGTCGGTTGGCTTCACGATTCCTGAGATGGAAAGAGCAGACTTGAGTCTTCGCTGGGTTGGCATGTAGGTGGTTGCGCTCATGTAAATGTAATGCTTTCATATGTTATATTTAGGTCTATACATTTCATAACTAAATTGTCTTATGTTCCAAGATATATCGTGAGAGTAATAATTGTGGAACTAATGGAATTCTGGTAAAACAGGATTTGTCTCAAATGCATTAAATTCGGCACACCCAATGCTTAAGGTTTCTTTGTATTAGATGACACTGATAAAATATCCGAAGGTTAAAATTGACATCAGCGTATTTTGTTTAGTTATGGCTACGAACAAGTATGCACAGTATACACACATCTTGTCTGAATGAGGTTCACACAAAAGCAGAAAGCAGCTAAACAACCACACTACATACAGAGTCACTTTACAAGGGGTCGAGGGTCGAATTTCAGTGTGAGCCATGCGTTTTAATTAAACGACACCACCTGCACAGGAAAAGTATAATGGTGCAATAGTGAGCACAATTGGCTTATAATCCGGAGGTTACCGGTTCATCAGTCTCCCGGCATTGAATTTTAATAAAGTTTTCTAAATCTCCCCGAGGCTCTGTCTATACAGTTGTGGGGTAAGGTGTGGGAAACCCTGGCCAACATGAAAGAGTACAGTAGACCAATACCTCTTCGAAGCATTCTCGGAAACTGCTTTTACTAGGGGCCCATCTGCTAGCAGTAGCGTGAGCGAGACATTGCAGGGCGACGGCAATACCTTTACAGTCTTCTACCACCCATGTAATCTGCAATAATTATGATTGAGCGGCAGATGATTGCTATCTTAATGATTTTAAATGGGACACTACTCTCTTTCTGAAGCCATGTATAATTCTTAATGAACTTTGGACAGGATTATTGGACGTGACTGTAACTGAACATTATTGTGTTTATAATCCAACATGCAGGTAAAGACCAAACGCTGCTTGCAAAATGGACAGGTCACAAGCCTGGCTCGGAAAGCTGGAGAAAGTGCTGTTACACACAGTTGCCTGCCAACAGTGCTGCAAAAAAATTAATGCCACCGACGTCCAGCTGTCGCGCACAGATACACACATCTGCAATGGAAACATACTGCTCGTGAAATTTGCAAGTGGCCAAATAAATGCGAACCAGAGCACACTGGCCAATCGTGGTGTTTGGAAGATGATCCGACGTCGGCCAACTAGCCGTCAACCAAACAAATACTTTGTGTGCTGGTATTTTAATGTGAGAGAAGGATGCGCGGCACATCGGGCCAGATGTACCTTCGCATGGTCAGAGGAAGAAGCAGCTCTTTGGAACTTTGAGAAAAAGCACAATTGTTCTCAGGCACAGATGATCCAAGCTGCACGAGAAAAGATCAAGAAACAAAAGTCAGCAAAAGCAACAGTTACTGGTGCCGCCCCTGAACAAGACACGATCTCACCGGTGGCAATTAAACAAATGGATGAGTTTGGTGGTGAATTTAGAGAAGTTTGCTTCCAGTGCTTCTACAGTGTGCCACAGATGATCAGTGAAAACGCCTGTCATCAGAATACACCCCACTGGCCTTGGAAAGCCTTGCTCGTCCATGTGGCCAAAACAGATAGGTCAGTTCGTTACAAAGAAGTTCGTCCTCTTATTGAAAGATCAAAGTTGACACAATGTGCCTATGCTATAAAACAACGCCATTGTCCAAGATGTCAAATGTAAGTTTTCCATTTCATTCAGATTTCAATAGATTTTTATTGTTAAAATTATGATTTTCACATCTGAAAATTTTATATGTAAAGATGTGAAAATATGTTATCATCTTTTTCTTCTGATAAGCGTTTGTGAGATTGTTTCTATTCTTTCAAAGAAAGGGTATAATAGACATTATTAAAATAATGCCTTTCTCGGTACTATACTATATTATTCATTATGTAACATTGCACAAAACCACTACGTCGTTGCCTGCACAACAGTTAGTACATGTAAATATTGATCTTCAAATAAACAATACTCTGTCTTTATTTACATCAGCACACGGTTTTTGGAACTGCTTGACTTAAAGAGAATACAACACACTACGTGTAACAACGTACTGCAGTGCTGACACTTTGGGCAGTCCTTTTAAGTAAGAAACTACTAAAATAGACTCTTTCACAACTGCACACCACTAAATTACCATGTCTAGTAATAATCAGTGACACGTAAGGTTATTGAATGTATTGCCGGGAGAAACGTGTTTTTATCACAGAACAAAACCATGGAATTGAAGGCAAAGGGTAGTAATTCAGTACTCTGCACCATGGTCACTGAACACAAAACCACAGGATGATTCTACTGTAATGTGCACCACCAATTTTAGACTGCAGTACTTTATATCTGGTAATATACAGTTAGCTGCAAAGAAAGCAATACTTGATACCATATTTTCTAAAACAATTAAATAATTGTGCGTAAACCACATGCAAATTTGTTCACAACAATACTAGTCAATGGCATGTGAGTTTTAACACTTGAGTCCATGAACATTAGGAACAAGGTCACGAATAAGAGGAGTCCTCCTAGATTGTATAACACCTGCTCGGTTATTCTCACACTATGAATTTGCTTTGTCACAGGTGTCCAAATGCACACAACGAGGTCGAGTTGTCCATATGGAAGGCTGAAACGTCTGAGAATTTAAATCGAGTGCACCTCTTAAATCTGTCGAAGCAAATGGCTCCAGTGCCAACATCTACAGTGTTATCAACGGACAAGAAGGAAGTGTTGGCAGAAACCATCTACTGCTGCTTCTGCTTCGTCACCTGCGACTCCCCGCAGCAATTTGACGCCCACATTACATCAGCAGAGCATACGCGCATGATCAGCATGGACTCTGATTTGGATTGGCAGTACAGAAGTCCACCGCTGAATGTCATGAACGAATGCTACAGAATATGTATTCGGTGAGCAAGACAATTAGGATACAATGCCCGTAATCATCTAGGTTTTCACGGCTCGATGTATGAGAATTACTCTCCATTGCTGTTCTTTCAGGATAGCCGTGTCGAGCGTTCCTCTTCTCTCCTCCGCGACGTTTCGCCTCCCACGTTGGAGGCATTGTCAGACTCATCATAAGCTTGCCTTTTTTGCAATGCTTGTCAGACAGCATTGGTTATTTAATTTACAAAGTAACTGCGATGATTGCTACAATTTCAGTATTTTGACATCTGTTGACTGGATTACAGACAATCCTATAAAGTAGCTACATAAATTCACAATAAAAATGTTGGTATCCTCTTAATTGCTGCATAATATCACAGATTGTATGTATATAGTCTTTCGTCGACGCAGGACATATGCGATTTACGACCATCCGGACTCACGACGGCAGTCCCAGTAACGTCTGACGACGACCGCTCCAGCTGCAGTACGATAACATCGGCTGGCCGCGCTGCCATAAGGCAGCCATACAAGTTATAATCTGGGTCTCAGTTTGTCTTTTATCAGCAGGTTGTGTTTTGTTTACAAACAGTTATAATGGTATTTTTGACTTTCGACCATATAGCCTTACGACGGTCATTGTAACCGCATCGTAAGTCGAGGAGAGACTATACTGTATTGTCCCTATGCAATCACATCTGAAGACACTGACAAACAGTGCAAACATAAGTATCCTCAGCAATTCAGGCATGTTTGTTTAACTACAAAGAACATGGGCATTACAGTGATAGGCAGAGGAAAGAACGGAAGGTCTTGAGTCTAGACAACATGAATGACTGGAAGGAGTTCCAGACAGGGAGCAGTGGAGACTGAGTGACCTCCCACTGAGAGAACGTTGAAAAGGAGCTCACACAGAATCCCTTAGTTACAAGGTGGTGTAGGATGTTTTGCTAGACAACATGACCTTGGGCGTTGATTCAGCAGACAGTGTTAACATTTCAGAAGAGCAATCAATAAGTGGGAAGTTAGGACAAAAAGTCCTGGTATTGTGTTACGGAAAATTTATACTTATGAAGGATTTAGAACCCTATACCATCAGTGTGGACATACATACAAACGCTTGTTCCGTTATATATATTGTCACCATCGGTATTGTTGTGCCGCACAGTGGAGAGGAGTGCGAACTTGGCCGCGACTGCCCCGAGGCGCACTCGGCAGAGGAGCTGCAGGAGTGGCAGGACCGTCGACAGCTGCGGCAGAGCCGGGTGGTGAACGCTCGGAAGCTGGGTCTGCAGCCCTACCGCGAGAAGCTGCTCGACAAGTATGCTTCGTCGCCAGCGGAGGTGTCCGTGGTGGGTACACAGCCACGCTCCCGCTTCCTGGACACACCACTGTCAATTGCTGTTGCCGGTTTCATCGGTTGCTATCCAGTTTGACCCGGGTTGGCCGGTTTGCCCCCATTGCTGGGGGAATTTGAGAAGAACTCTACGGTCGGATGGCCTTCTGGATACTAACCTCCTTTAGTCGGAGGGTCTTCGGATCACTAGTTGTCTAGCGCCCCTCCCCCTTTCCCCCAGACCGATTCACCAAGGAATACCCTAGCAGTGCTAGATTCCAGGTGACAGCTCTGGGGTCCATTGGAACACGCAAGCTCCTTCACAAACATATAGTTACGATCCATGACGGGCCCATTGTCAATTTACTGATATAGACGTATGGATGGGGCGGCACGGTGGTGCAGTGGGTATCGCTGGCGCCTCACAGCAAGAAGTTCCTGGGTTCGTATCCTGGCTCGGGGACCTTTCTGTGTGGAGCTTGCATGTTATCCCCGTGTCCGCGTGGGTTTTCGTAGGGCACTCCGGTTTCCTCCCACCGTCCAAAGACACGCTGCCAGGTTAATTGGCATACTGACTAAATTTCCCCAGGCGCCCTGCGATGGACTGGCGTCCCATCCTCGGTGTTCCCCTGCCTTGCGCCGTGTCTGCTGGGATAGGCTCCGGCTCACCACGACCCTGGACAGGATTAAGCGGTTTCTGAAAATGGATGGATGGATGGACGTATGGATATAATCCGCATGGTAAAATGTATGATACTGCATTGTGTGCGTGATGTGGGGAGCGCAAGTGTCGCACTTGGTACATTACGCTACTGCCCACCTGCCGATTACTCTTCTGAAACTTTAGAGAGCCAGCAATGTTCCCGAAAGGACATAATTACAAAATCCAGGTCAAAGCAGTCTCGTCAGGAGAAAACGTCAGAAACAAGAGACGTCAGAAGGACGTGTTACACACTTTATACACAGTATCGCCCATAGGCCGGGTACCCTGCTACTTTAATCCAATCCATGACCGACTGGGTGTCACTGCACGGGTTTTGACTGTGAGGTTGTGAGGAGAAAAGCAGTGGTGAGGAGGAGAAAGCAGTAGAGCATAACAGTCTTGACTGCGTGGCACTTTGAGCTTTACCCTTTGCTTTTCTCCAGGTGCCCCACATTGCCTCCTATTGCCATACAGTGTATGCCTCCTTAATGTAATTGGCCAAACATCCCAGCACAGCACTAATTTGAAAGTGAGTTGATACTTAGTGAGGCTACCCTTGAAGAATAAATCACATCGTTATAAAACTATTGTATTCTGAGGTATGCCCATGTTTTATACATATATTTGGAAAACATACTTTATAATAATAATAGCATTTTATATAGCGCCTTTCACCCGATGGTCACAAAGCGCTGCAATAGGGCCGCGAAGAGAACGGCATGTCAACAACATTACGCTTACACCTTTTGGATTACATTTCCAGGAACGACTCTTAGTGAGTGTACAGTCAATGCAGTTTGTTGTAAAACATTTCACTGGTTGATTACATTTCTACATTTATTTCCAGAGATGACACAGTCGGAGAGGTGTTTTGAATTGACCACTTTAAAGATACTGCTGCATATAAAGAGCCTGAAATGACTTCATTAATAACACTACCACTTTAAAATGTTTTGTATTGTATTGCTGATTTGTGTGTTTATAGATTTCAGAGAAAGTAGATGATGCCACCGTGGAATGCAAGAACAGTTTGAAAAAAACCTCCCAACTACGACATGACATATTATGGAAATTTCATGTTAAATCGAAGGTACTCTTTCTAAACGCTTACAGCAGTTGGCATGTGTGCCGAGTTTAGTTATGCACTCTATTATTGCTCATATATTGCTAATGTGCATATGTTTAATTTTGATATAATCATCATCTATGTACTAGTCAAATACAATATTTGTAGGGAATTACTATATTAATATAAAACATGGGTGTGTCCCTAATATATATGCATGTGCCTGTCTCGTAGAGTATTTTTCAAAATGAAACTGCACTGTGAATTGTCTTTGGACATTGATACTATTAATATTGAATGAAATGTTGTTGAATATACTATAAGTGATAATAAGAAAATATAGTTTTAAGCTCTTATCACCTCAGCACAAAGTATGGTAGAAGTGAGGAATCAATACAATCACTGTAGAAGGACAGATTGACAGGATGTTGCCCTGGTTTAATGGTTAGCACACAAGTTTCCAGTTCAATTTTACATCATGGCGCAGCCACTGAAACCATGGGCAAGTTTCTAATATCCCTCCACCTCTCTGCCGCCACCCAACAGTATAAATGGGTACACCAGAATCAGTCAATTGTCAGTTCACGTGTGGGTTCTCCCACCTATTACAATACATCTGGCCGTTGTGGAACAGCACGTGACATTTCCTTATGATTCCTCTTGGGAAGGACCTTTCGCCAGAAGTGGTCAGCAATTGCAGGGCTGCACCTTCATCTTTACAAGTAGGAGGCACATCAAACCCTACTACCTGCACTTTAATGCAATGCTCACTATTTCTGTCGCAGACTCCCCTCTTGCATGTTGCTCTGCTGCGGAGTGACCCTGCCATAAGCTTCCAGCTGGTGGGGCCAGGTCTGGGAGAGACCTGTGTGGAGGCAAAAGGAGACGTCTTTTCCATGACACCAGCCGCCGACCCCGACAAATATCAAGGCGCGTTTGTGAATCCTCAAGAGGGGCACGTGGATTGCGACATGTCAAGCTATCATGCCACTGTTTGCTTGTCCTTTAAGGCCAGACGGTATGGATCATACCACCAGTGGCTGGTGTTTGACTTTGGGAGCGAACCTGTCCTAAAGAGGGAACTCCACGTGGACGTGGTTGATGCTGCTGCTCAAACAATTGACTCAGGTGAGATTTAAAATAGATATACTGTACCTTAAACATACGTTTTAGTGATGGTAACCATCTATTATATAGAGCTTTGGAGGCAGAATGGATAGATCACACATATTTCACCACATGCTATTGAACTACACGACACCGCTGGGCTGCAAGGTGATGATAGTTTTGCATGGATCCATGAAGGGCTGTGAGGTGACCAGGAAATGGCAGTAGAGCAAATTGATTCATAACATCTCGTCTTTGTGGAATTTTGAGCGATATCACTGCATACTTGTAGGGTATTTCCAAGTATCTCAGTTCCAGTTAACCGGATGAAACAAACCACCCCATCCCAAATTTTCACGATTCTAGATTGTGATTTGATGCAGTAATGAACTATTTTTTGCCTCAGTTGTATTGTTTTTTTGGCTTGTTTGTACAGTTTTTCTCGTCCCATTATCTTCAAAGTAACATCAATGTATCGTTTGTATAAATCGTAATCAGTCGTCACACGTGATAAAATACTGAATATATCATTTTAAAGTCATTGTAAATTGATGCTGTGTTACAAGTGTAATACACAATGATGTATGCATCACTACTAATAATTGCTCTTCTAACCCAATTGATTTGGATTGGCCCATTAACTTTTCTTCCCATCATTATTACAGAACGTATATTCAAAATAAACAGCACAAACCAAAACAAGTTACAGGCTATAATCACAAAAGGAAGTACAGTACAATCCTTATATCAGATAATCGTTTTAATCGTCAATTTCCTTCATGGATTATAAATTTAAAATAACTCTTGAATATGCAGTGCAACCGAAACGCAACACATTAAAACCACTTCCCTAAAACACGACAAATCGTTGAATATGCAGAGAGGATGAAAGCAGGGCCTTTGTCCAAAACATGTTTTCCTCATATTTATATAGAACCAAACTTACAGACTATAAACCCAAATAAGTGTGCAATAAACCGTTGGCTACAAAGCAAAAACTATTCCCAACATTGTGCCCTGCAGGATACAAGAAAAACTTGGCAGTAACACACATGCGGTGGCACAGTGGAAATCGCACGATTATATCGTTGCGAGATTACTCGGCGGATCAACAGAGTCTTCTGGCACGCTACAAGAGTCCTGCCGTCACACTGGACCCCTTAGCCAGCAGACCGCTGCCACCACTGATCACACCTGACAACTACCAGCAGAGCCTGCACACAGCGCTGTATCGTGAGGAGGCAGCGCAGGAGGCGGTATTGTCAAGGTAAGTGCTTACTAATAACTTATAACGTGCAATTTTGACTTAGAGGCGCGAGGAGTCGCAGAGGCGGTAGAGGGAGAAGGCAACCACGTGGTAAGCAGGTGATAATAATAATAGCGTGTTATATAGCGCCTTTCACCCGAGGGTCACAAAGCGCTGCAATAGCATTTGTCAGACTGCGTCCTCTATATATTAAGATGTTATAGGCCAAATGGAGAGTGTTTTTTTTTCTTTTAGCCAGTCGGACATGGAGAGAACACAGACTCTACACAGAAAGGCACCCAAGCTGGGGCATGATCCATGAAACTCTTTAAATGGGCATGCTGCTGTGGTGCAATGTGTTATCATTGTGCCACCCTGCCGCCATCTACATTAAAGCCCTTGAAAATTAAGCAAGCATTCTACAGCATTGTTGCTTATTGACTGTTAGCTGATTGTTATAACTTTCCTGGAATGTGTGCAACCCATTCACTACCAGCGCACACCAGATACACTACCATAATATATATGTGTTTTACATAGTATAGCTCTTTTTATGAGTTAGGTCACTTAATAAGTAAATGTCGCAATCCCGCCTCCACCCGACACAGCCAATTAGTAAGGGTTGTCACGTGACCAAAACGTGCCAATTCGCTACTACCTCAGCATACCGGTATGTTGGAGATCTGGTTCTCGCCAGGTCCTTTGTTCCTGATGAAGCTGATTGCAACTATCATCGAAACGTCGTACCTTCATTGTGAATGTTGTGGGTTCGCTCTCCACCATACCGGTGTGCTGAGGTAGTAACGAATTGGCACGTTTTTTTCACGTGACAACCCTTTACTGATTAGCTGTGTTGGGTGGAGGCGGGTTTGCGACACTTTTTATGTGACCTAACTCATAAAAAGAGCTATGTTAAAGAGACATGTATTTTCATTAACTGATTATTTAAAATATTCTGTGATTAAAGGCTCAATCTGCAGACTGAAGTTGTGATCAAGAAGATGGTACTCATGCCAACAGGGGAGATATACATTGCATCAAAAGGAATGTTGTATGTAGAGGTACCCATACCTTTGCAACTGGGCCCCGACTCAGAGGAAGGCACACTTTTCAAGTAAGATAACAACAATAACTTGCACATGGCCTTTTAAAGGAAAACATAGAAATGGACACAAACACAAGATGCTTTCCACCAGTAACCTATCACACCCTTCACAGTAATGCATTAAGTTAGCATATGTAAAAAAAAACTATGCACTTACAATGACCACAGTACTTAGCACTTTGCGGCACTGGAATTGTAATAGTCTATTGATTTGCCTTGAACACTACATTTCACAACGACAATTAATAATAATGTTGTGATATATAATTTATCCTCACTTGATTAAAGGTTCATAGAGTTGTTAATATAGCAAGAGAGTTAACCATTAGTGGGGAGAAGACTGGTAAGAGGTTGGGCTGGTCTCACTGTATTAGTGTCATAACATGACGTATATGGGTGAGTCATACAAATACTCTGCACGCTGCCCTCTCTCTAATTGTGTATGGTATAATATGAACTATGCAATACTGTATTATATATTAAAACCTCAGGCTTGTACATATAGCATATCCCCACCGGGAACACACGCAGTACACTAACTTTACAGCTAGAAAAAAGGGTGTTTAACATGATGTACTACAGTGTTGAACCATTTGCAGTTGATTATTTGCACTATTGGAGAAAGATTTTACAATTTTAAATTAAATGGAAATTTCTGTTTTTATATTTGTTTCAATTAGAAAGTATATATGTAAGATAGCCTATGATCGAATCACCCACAATGTACCCTAGCTCAGGGTTGTGCTTCGATAATTCTTGTACAACCACTATAACAGGTATTATAGGCTCTGGAGCTTGTGGTCAGCAGAGGACAGTGAAGGAAATGTCATTGTTGTACTGTACATGCTGTGGTGATATCGATGCTACTCACTTTCACAAAACCGGCGTCATCTACTATGATGGCCAACTATAGCCAAATAGCTGCCACAACCCACACAGCGTGGGGGGGAGGGGGGCTTTCATCCAGCAGTGGATTGCCAAAAGGCGACACACACACATGCAATGCATGAATAGATGGTACACCACTGCTTCATGCAATTAGAGCGTTCTGCAATCCACAAATATGGGGAAAAGACGCGTCCACTAGGCACTCATTGAAACTCACTACAGTACTGCAATTTTTCAATGCAGATATGTTAAACACGAGATAAAACATGTTATATGTCATGGTTTTATCTCCCCTCCTAAAAAAATCTGTCACAAACGGTAATCATATTTCATTTAACAAAAGTTTCCAGCACTCGCCAAAACAAATGTAGAAATGGGAAGTTTCACAATATCCTAAACCGCATTAACAAGACCACTTTTCAGTCACATGTTTTCCATACGTCAAAGTTCATGTTTGTGCATCGCCCATGAATAATATAGTAAGTACCTGAAAACCTGTGGATTGATAACCTGTTATTGACTGTCCAACATAAATTATTGAAGTGCTGGAAACGACAGACTGACATATACGTGGACAATACTCATTATTTCCAGCGCCTAGGACAATTTTATAAAGCCAACTGGATTTAAATGCTGTACCTGCTATATTGCACTCAGTGTACATTACTGCCTGGATGGCATCATGTACGTGCACAGCAGACTTTAAACTTGACACATCGCACGACACGAGACAATTTGACGATGATGCTCACCCTGGTTTATCTTCTACCACCCCCAGCCAAAGTGTTGATGTGGCGCTGATAGCCCTGCCTGGTGGTGAAGATGGCTCGCCAGTGTACGAGGCTTCTGTGTCCAAGGAACTCTGCTCGGCCGACTGCTTGCGCCTACTGCTGCCGGAATCGGTCTGCCTTGCGCTAACGCTTGACGACAACACCAGCCACAGGCTCGACGTGCAGTTCATGTTGAACCACCTCAAGTTCTGCATTCAACACGCTGCGATCGACCAAATGGATGCACGGCTCGTCCTCCCTGACGTCACCAGCTGCGCCTTGCCAATGACAAACCCAGACATACTCCCTGCCACACTCAAAGGTGCGTTATTAGCTAGTTTTAGATGTACAGTCCACACGTGCATAGCTGATATACAACAGTGTATAAGGTAGGCTTCGTGAACAATATAAATTGTTGTGTAGGACACTCACCTGCCCAAGAGGCTAGGAGGAGGCCTGTAAAAGGCAGCCAAACTGGTATATCGATGACGTATCTGTGCAGCGCTTTGTGACCCTCGGGTGAAAGGCGCTATATAAATGCTATTATTATTATAATACCGGGATAGCCGTGTCGAGCGCTCTCCCTCTCTGAAGATGTCTCCAACGTGGGAGGCGAAATGTCGTGGAGGAGAGAGGGAGAGCGCTTGACGCGGCTATCCTGAAGGAACAGCATTTTAAAGCAACCATCACTACCCCGAACTCTCCACTTTGTCCACCTGTACCACGAGGCCCTTTGAATAATCCGGAACTCATCTTCTCCTCGTCCACCTGCCACTCGGTGACTCACTCCTCTGTCAGTCCGGCCAACCTCCTCCGCCCGATCTCTCCCTTGGTACCCCATCCCTTTCATTCCGTTCGGCTTTTACGCTCTTACACTAATCCCACCCTTTTCACATCACCCGTTATCTGTGCCACCCTTATCTTCACTCCCCTTATCTTCACCCCCATTACCCTCGGGCAATACGTCCCCGAGGCCCGCCATTCTTAACCTGTGGGTCGTGACCCATCAGTGGGCCGCGAGCGCCACCTAGTGGTCCGTGGAGACCAGATCCACGTGGGTTAAGTGGGCCTTGAGGTGCAAATGTTGTGGAAGCACTGCCCTCGGCTTGCCATTCCTGACCTCTCCACACCCTGTCCATAAAGGCGTGTTCCCTTGACAACCTCCAAATTCCCCTTGTCCAGACTACTTTACTACTTTGTCCCCACCCTCGTGTCATCAAGTGTCCTCGCCTGCCCCCTACTGCCCTCTACTTGCTCCATCCGCTTTGAGAATTGCTCTTAAGAAACCTGATGATGCCTTCAACGTGTGAGGCGAAACGTCGCAAAGTAGAGAGGAGGTACGCTCTACACGTCTGTTTCAAAAAAGTGGTTCTTAAGAGCAATTCTCATACATCGAACCATGAAAACCAACATCAATCCCTGATTTGTCGTGGGTTGCCCTCTCTCTCGCCCGTCATGCTGTCCTCATCTGACACGACCCCCTCCATACTGTCCCCACGGTTACCCCAAGCCCTTGGTGGCCTGAGTCGTTACACATTGAATAACGCTGAAACAATAACTGGTCAAAAAACCCTAACAGGCCACTTCGCCTGAAATTGTTTAAATTATAAATTTACACTTTTTGGTTGATAAAGCACATATAAATTATAACAACAGCTAATATTACACGGAGACAATGAACATAATATGTGAGCAATTTTGCAAGGTATAAAGATCGGTGGAAATATTTAAACATATACTGTACATGGAGACATATTGCTTATAAATTAAGCATGCCATGCTAAATCACTATAATTATTACCACTACTACAAATTTAACCTCATCTATTATATTATCCATACATCACAAACAATGCGTTTCCTTGCAGGCAATGACAAGCAGAAGAAGGTGATCATGTTTGCAGTGGGGGAGAGAGAGTGCGAGAAACCAACACCTCCTTTCCTCATGTATGGGCCTTTCGGCACAGGCAAGACCTACACTCTCTTCCAAGCCACGGTGCAGATCCTGGCCAAGCCAAACACTCGTGTGCTCATTTGCACTCAGGCAAACAGGTGAGTTCCCTCCCAAAGAGCTTTGTTGGGTGTTTACGCGTTGGGTCACACATCACACTAGAATAGTGAAGCTCCTCCAATCTGGGTCGATTTGGGAGATGTTGTTTGCAGATTCTTATCCACGAGAAAATAAATCCTAACATCCCCGTGAAAAATTGTGAAAATTCACAAATTTGATCGGTGTATTATTTTATTGTTCGACGGATTTATCCAGGACAGCCTCAGTGAGTCTCATTACTCTCTTTCAAGAGTCGTGCCAACTTTTTGCAGCGTGATGGTTATATGACAGTTTCCCATTTCTTTACACAATTCTTTGCATTTTTATTGAACTCTGCAAGGTATTTTGAGCTGCAGAGGTTGTGTAGTAGAGCGCAGACAAGGCAGTGCTCCATAGTATGGTCTGCTTCTCTACATTCACAGGTGGTTTGGCCGGTCTTGTAGCCCCATCTGACCAAAGCAGCTTTTGATCGTCCCGTTCTAGTTCTCAGGCGGTTGAGTGTCTTCCACTGGATCCATGGCGCTTCTGAGCCAGGAGGGGAGGTCTTTAGCAGGGGGGATTCCCATGCCAGTTGGAGGAGGGTCACTCTCAAGCTTTTTTGTCCAGAGCTGGAGTCTGGTTTCTTCTCGAGATGTTGTTAGGGGCTGCACATGGCTGAGGAAGCTTCTTCTTGACTTCAGTCGTTGGGCTGGGGGTTGACGTCCATGGAGGAGGTGGCGTTCATGACTAGAAGCCTTTGTCATCTTGACTCGACTGGCCACTTCCTGCCTGATATCAGCAGGGGCAATGCTAAGCCATGTATATAAATAGGCAGAGCTTAAAAAAATCTGCGTTTATACAACGAGAGTTTGATTACCTTTCATGGACTAATATCAGTGTTTTTAATGTTTCAAACTTGGCATTAGGTATAAGCGCCCTTTAGTAAAGTCATTTTCAAAGGCATTAATCGTGTTGAAAATAAGTTTAAGTGTTAGATTCATACTCTCACCGACAAGAGTTATTTTACAGTGCGGCTGACCTCTACATCCAAGAATACTTTGACGAATATGTCATGTCCGGCTTCAAGGAGGCAACGCCGCTCCGGCTCATGTACAAGTGGCGGAAAACGAACACCACCAGCGACGTAGTGAGAAAGTATTGCTGCCTGGACTCGAGCGGCCAAACTTTCGTGGAGCCAAGCCCAGAGCACGTACGGGCTCATCGCATCGTCATCACCACGTACATCCAGTCCCACACGCTGCGGCAGTTGGGGCTGCCTCGGGGCCACTTCTCACATATCCTGCTCGACGAGGCGGCACAGGCACTGGAAGCAGACACGCTCATCCCACTCGGCCTCGCCGACCCCAGCACCCGTGTGGTCTTGGCCGGCGACCACAAGCAGATCACACCCAAGCTCTACTCCTTGCCAAATGATGGTCAGTTTGATACTGGATGCGTATCACCAATATGAGAATGATTTATAGTAGACACAAAACATGCAAGCAATTTAGACATTAACTGTTTTTTTTATTCTACGACCCTGGACAGGATTAAGGTGGTTTCAATCAATGGATGGACAGATGGGTTCTTTAATTATCTAGTGCAACGTGTCTTTAACATATGTTGGCCGATTACATTGCCTCAACAGCATTCTATTTAATGGTACAGTATGTCGTAAAGTAAATGGTTGTTAAACTACTGCAGTGCTGAGGTGTAAAAGAGTGAGTCCGAGCAACCCAGCATTATGAGCCATTACTTCTCAGTAGTGATTGACCATAAACATAAACCAATCGGATTTAACGTTGGAAATTGCAGTATGGTATTTATAACCTCGGCCTCCCTTTTTTGCAGATAAGCAATTCGTCATACGGACTCTATTCCAGAGAATGTTTCACCATTACCAGCGGCAGAATCACAACACAGTACTGTGCAGTCGCATCATCATGACGGACAACTACCGCTCACGGCCCGAGATAGTCAACTTCGTATCAAAGCATTTCTACTTGGGCAACCATGACAAGGACTTTAAAGGAATCCAGGCTCGGGCCGACGTTGCCCGTCATCCCAATATCTACCCACTCGCCTTCTCTAATGTCAGTGGCAAATGCGACTTTGATGAAGTCACTAGGACATGGTAAGAAGTGTGAGTAGAAAACCCAATGGATCGTCACAATACATAATTATACATGTTTCACCTACAGTGAAAGAATTGTAAGCATTGGCTTTGTGTAGTTATAGGGTAGGATAAAATACAAAGATTTGTAACCACACTTGTCATTCTTCTTTGCGATTCTTCGAAGCACGATGGTCAGCCTCTGGAAATCGTTGTCTTTCAGCTCGGCCTCGAAGTGTTTGTTAGAATTCGCAGGCAATACCAAGTATTACCTGACAGGGATCGCGACGTGAACGCTTCTACCTTGACCCCCACCTTGACCCCCACTTGTCATTGATGCCTGATATGAACGTAAAAACAATCTTTAATCTAGCTCGCACCCCTTTGCATTGTTGCAATTTCCCAGATGTCAGCATATCTTACGCAGCATACATTGTACTCGTAATCTTTACACTTATACATATAATCATAATAGTACAGTCGTAGATGGCTCAAATTGTGTAAGAAATGTTGAAGCTCAAATGTGTACCAGTATACCCATGAATGTTACATTTTGTTGACTACCAGTTAACGGAAATGCATTTCTTTAAACCTTCAGTACTAGAAAAAAGAACTATAACAGCAACAAGAATCCAATAATTGTATACATAGATCATGCCCATGTATTTTTCAAATATACTCTTGCCTGAAGGTACAATACTACAGAGGCTTTGGAAGTTATGGAGCGTGTGGCTGAGATCCTGCAAACTTGGCCCGAGACTCAAGGACGACTGGAGCAATCCCACATTTGTGTCCTCTCCTATTACTCCTCACAGGTTGGAGTCTTCAGATGCTTACGAGACAATCAATGCACACAGAAACTGTTCTTTTAATGATTATTCATATGGCTTTGGCAAAATCTTCTGACTAGAACATTGTTACCATTTTGCATCCACTCGTTATCAAGTCGCGAGAACCAGAACCATTGCATACAAACAGAAAACAAAGTAACATGACGTCATCGTTCATGCATATACAATTAAAATGTAGTAAATTATGGTATTGTAAATTTCTGTTTTTGAAGAGCATTTAAGTCCATCCATCCATTTTCATAAACCGCTTAATCCTGTACAGGGTTGTGAGCTAGAGCCTATCCCGGCAGACACAGGGCGCAAGGCAGGGGTGTACCCAGTATCGGACGCCAGTCCATCACAGCAACGGGGGCAATTTAATCCGCAGGCCAATTAACCTGTGCAGCAGCATGTCTTTGATTATCGATAATGCTAATCCCTCACACCTCGCAGCATGAAAGCCTAACCAAAGCATATAACTGCTTGTAAAACACCCAAAACGGCCCACTCTGCAATAGCGTGAGGACCAAAATATAGGTGGTACATACACGGCGTAGATTAGAGCATGCCCATTGGATTTAGGTACGGTATCCTAGGGCATCTTTTGTATGCATTCACACCCATTAATAGTCATTATTATACGAGGCTTTTCACTGAAAGATTACAAAGCACTGTACATGTGAAAATGTCAACACACAATGAACCATCTCTGTAAGACGATAGTAAATACAAGATAATGAGCACAAAACATTTGTTATTACCTTTGCATGAGTTATGACCTTTGCATGAGTTCAAGGCATTCATTTGTGTGTTTTCAGGTTAAGCTGATACGGAACGTGCTACGGAGGAATCACCTGGGATCTGTCAATGTCGACACACTCCAAAACATACAAGGTGCTGTTCCTACACAAACTGTGCTCTCCACAAGACAAAGATCCCCCGTATAGCCTCAACAGACTGTAGGGTGAAGTGTTGTTAGCGAGCACCTATGAAGGCCGACACGGCACATGAGAGGATGGGTGGCCAGGACCACGCCCGGCCGCCTTTGTCTCCCTGGTGGTGATGTTCACACTTTTCACCAGGTACTAATTTGAGGCTGAGTTGACCTAGGGGAGGCCCAGGACTGGTTCAGAAAATCCTTACTGGTGTTGGCTGTGAGCGGTAAACGAACTCGGGTCGCAGAGTTCGTACCACATCACGCTAACTGCTACACTACCGCTTCCCACACTCTACACAACACACTCGTTTATAAACATCCAGTAACGATAAAGTATTATTACATTGCTACATCACATTAGTCTTTTCCACATCCAAAGACATATTATGTAATTGTATATGGTATTGCTCCTGACTCATGTTTACATGAGAATATTTAAGATGTCGACTGGGTTTTAAACTAGATCGTGAGCAGCATGTCGTACAAGCCACTTGTTCAACAGAAAGTGTTTTGGACAGGTTCTTGAATGGTGAGCATTGCAGCTGTACTCACTGGTAAAATGTTACCATGGTGTTACATTCCCACTCCGAATTCATGGTTTGCCTTTACGGTCTACCGAGATCAGGTGGAAGGACAACTTAAGCAATGACTGGTGATGAAGTCACACACAGTCAAACCCGAACAAAGGTTACCATTGAAAGGAAAGCGATGTGTCTCACAGCACATCCATAGGAGAGATGAAGTGATGAACTCAGCTTGTGTGCAGGAGCCGGGTGGATTAATCACATCGCTCAATCAAGATAGATGACGACAGCCTGACGAGGTCTTCACACAACGGTGAACTGATGATCATGGCTGATGATAACAATGAATTTCAACGTTTTTAATGCTCGGTCGACCACTTCCTCCACCAGGGAAGGAGTTCCCTGTGATCGTGCTGAGCACAGTGAGGACGAGGTCCAGTTGGCAGAGCGGCTCGACGGACGGGAACCTGGGCTTCCTGGCCGACGCGTGCGCGCTCAACACCGCCATGACGCGGGCACGCGCCCTCGTGTTGGCCGTGGGCGACGCCATGGCACTCTGCTCCGTGGGGGGTTGCAGCCGCGTGTGGCGGAGCTTTCTGCGCGAGGCACATGTCAACGGCAGCATGATTCCCCCCACCTTGGTGCCGGAGGACATCGCCGCCAGCCTGTCAGAATTGGCCAAGCTGGAAAGTGTTGCAAGGCGACAGCAGCTTTCTGGCTCAAATGGTAACACATGTACACGAACAGATTTGTTAGAGGGTACCGATCGATGTAGGTTTTCACCCCTCGATGTATGAGAATTGCCCTAAACAGCTGCTCTTTCGGGATAGCCGTGTTGAGCTTTCCTCCTTTCCCGTTCGCGGCCGAGCTAATATTTCTTCGATGCTGTTCGTATCGTTGAAGATAATAATAATAATAATGGCATTTATATAGCGCCTTTCACCCGAGGGTCACAAAGCGCTGCACAGAGCTGCAGAGAGAACGACATGTCAAAAGATGATGGCTTATAGTGTTATCAGCAAAGGTAAAAAGCCTGTCCTGCTGTTGCTTTTTACACCACTTCTGGCCGGAAAGCCTCCATGGCTGGGAAATATACATAGCTGATCTAGAGGATACTTGGCCCATTCTTTAATTCTGGCTCAATGAAATTGCAGTAACCACATTCTATCTTTTACAGCTATACTTCCTGCATGCAATAATAAAGTAAAACTTTAGAAAATCCGTTGAAAGCACAGAAAAAATATAACGGTTTTAAGAAGTCTTGCTTTTCTGGATTTTTTCACCTCTGTTTGGCCCTGTGTGTCTCTGCATCTCCATTTATCTCTCTCCATCTCCACTGTCTATCTCCGAGAAACAAAGATTCTCATTTGCAACGCTTTAGTATAAAGGGGTACTCTATAATCAGTGAATTAGCAGGTCGACTGCGATTTGGTAAAGTGCGGGTGCTACCACCTCAATAAAGACGTAATGCGGTTTTAACTACCATGTAATTTAATGTATTTATTTGGTCAATTATGTGCAATGCTGTGCGTAAATTATTATTTTTTGCTTTTGTTTGGTTAATATGCTATTTATATATTTATTTATTCAGTTTGCGTGTTTGCCACAGGAATCCTGTAAAGAGCTTGCAAGCTCACTGGGTCTTTTCTGCTGTAATAATAAATATCTATCTAAACATTATCTATCCTACTAGTATAAGGATTGCTACCAGTCGTGGTGTGAGCAAGCAATTGCAGGGCTACACCTTTATCTGTTTTATACAGATCTTTTGTAAAATGGGCTATCTCTATTGACTTTCACTTAGTTAATATGTGATGTTTATTAATATAGATAATAATAATACAATTTATAACGCGCATAAATTCCCTGCCCAGCCGAAGCGAGACGCAGATACTGAGGCGCGGAAGAATGTGAGCATATTTTACACCATTTTACTTTGTCTTTTTCCACAGTGGAGTCCTGGGACTTGGGTGACAACGATGAAATTGATGCTTTAAATGACCCCATTCTCTCCGAGTTGCTGGATGAAAGCAAAGCCGTCTATATCCTGACGACAAAAGAAGGCTATACTAAAATCTCTGACGAAAGCTCAGAAGAAGCCAATTCATCACCCCTCACAAATCCAGTCAATGCAGAAATAACGTCTGGTAACAAACACATCCAACAGAGGTTTATAAATTATTCGATAGACGAACTTCAGGAGCTGCTAAGAACACAGCCACACATTTACAAGCATTGTGAGATAGTGATACAATCTTACACGCATGGCTACGGAATTCCAAAAGACCAAAGTATTCCTCAAATATATCTTCACTCAAGGGAAAACATTGGCAGTTCATTTTCAGGAGATGAAGTTGTCATTGAAATCTTGAGTACAGTGGAAAAAAAACAAGGCCAGAAATCTGCCATTTATGGTGAGAGAAACACCAGCTCCAGTGGCCGAGTGGTTGGGGTCCTTAATCAGGACATTGAACGTCATGATTGTGTGCTGTGTGGTGTAGATCTTTATGATGCCAACATTATGATCCCGATTGACAAATGCATGCCCAAGATTTATAACCCACCTCTTAACAGACAAAATTTCCCAAATCGGAATAAGGTAGCGGTGAGAAAAAATGATTCAAATGGAAGGAAGTACTTTCATGTACATTTAAATGACCAAAACAGAACCACCAAACTATTTTTGGTAAAAATCGAAAAATGGCGTAAGGAATTGCCATACCCACTAGGTATTGTATTTGATGTCCTGCCTGGCCCAAAACATATCAGTGATCAACTTAAGATGTTGAAACGAATTTACCTGTCAAAAAATGCACATCGCTATCACTCCATGAATAAGTTCGGATATGAACAACATCGTGCAAAAATTAACGTCAAAGATTGCCGCGAAATATACACATTCACTGTGGACCCGCAAGTGGCGGAAGATTTGGATGATGCAATTAGTGTTCAAGATCTTGGAGAGAGTTTCAGAATTGGAGTGCACATTTCAGATGTCGAGCAGTTTGTAATCAAGGACACTGATGTGGATATATTTGCCCAGGAGAATGTAAGCACACGCTATGAGGATGGTCAAAAACCGATCCACATGCTACCCAAACATCTGTGTAAACGTTGCAGTCTTCTCCCTGGTCAAGATCGTCCAGTCTTCTCACTTTTCTTCACGTTTAAAAAGTGCACCAGCACTACTGAGCAAAGTGAAACGTGCTTTCAGCAAACAATCATCCGTTCCAAAAAGCAGCTTGAATACGGTGAAGCAGACACAATTATAAGTCGCTACAAATCAATGCCCCAGAACATCATATCAGAAGACGACCACATTGCAGTGGCCTTTTTCTTTTCACAGGTGAGGATAATCAGAAAAGACATCCCAGTTTAATACTAATTACTACCACTATTCATTACCTCTTTCGTGTAACTTTCCAGATAACTTGTATTTTTTTCCCGATAGCCAAGTTAAGCCAAGCGCACACTGGGTAAATCTTACAGCTACCGGAAACATAATAGTGAAATAAACTAAGAAAGCTTCTGTAAATAAGCCATGATGTCAGAGTCTCAGAGGCGGGCTGCTTGGCTGTGTACACAATAGATGTTTTATTAAACATATTATATACACGTACACTTCATTCATAGTTTATACTGCATATTGTACTCCATGCAAAAATAGTGAAAAACACATTTCATATTGTGTTGTGTATGTTTAAAGGTTATTAAAGTTATACCTTCCTGAAATAAGTAACACAGTACAATGTCTTTATGCAATAGTAAGCTGACGGACTAAAAACTGCTTCTATGTGGCGTGACAATGGAACTTTGCTTATAAAGGAATGTATCCATAATCCTACACATTGTAAACAAATATTTTTATATATTGTTGATTTTGAGTTGAACAAGATTTCATCACTTATTTGGATTAACACTGGTAACCGGCAGCATGTGTAACAAAGCCTGATTGTTC
This sequence comes from Geotria australis, assembly GCA_036362915.1. Lineage (NCBI taxonomy): Eukaryota > Metazoa > Chordata > Hyperoartia > Petromyzontiformes > Geotriidae > Geotria > Geotria australis. The sequence goes on from JAZEWU010000002.1 coordinate 4,490,522, forward strand.
ATGACATCCAGAAAAATGAAACCAGTGTGGTGTTTGCTTGCTTAAACAAATGCTGCTGGCCAATATTGGTTTAGAAAGCCAATCTGCATATGGACTAGAACCCATTTTATAATGTGGAGACGCATAAAATAGACTTCTGTTTGGATATATAATTACCCATAGTGCCAAGCAACGATGCATAATTTGTTAGAAACTGGTTAGGAGTGTCTATATTTTACTTGAATCTTAACGTGTTTGTGTGCGCGTTTGCATGATGGGCGTACGTAATCTAGGTGTTGCGTCAGAGGCGCCTGCATGACGGTGCCCTGTACGTTCAGCCGTTTGAAAAGAGGCCCATGGACAAGTGTCGGGCAAACGTCATGATTGAGGAACTCATGATCACAACCAACCACTTGGTGGCAAAGAGGTTGGTGGAGAACAAAGTCACTGCCGACATTACGCCGTTGTGCCACCAGCCTCCCCCGGCTCCGGAGGAGCTTGCCGACTACAAGGAAGAATATAAATCAGTCGTCCCTCTCTCATTGCATCTCACGAGCATCCTGTTTCCATCGCCAATAAAAGGTAATGCTGACCCTGGCGATGCTAAAATGGTCTGACATTATATGTCTGACATTCAAATGTACTGTAAAAAATAATATGTACCATAAATGTCGAGGCACTTCTTGCAATAGCACAATTTTGTTTAATGAGACAATACAGAAAATATTGCATGATTGTATTGTTAAATTCCAATTTAAGCCAAAATACACAATAGGTCTCAAAACATGCACCAGGATAAGGTTTCAATAGTGTTTGCAATGTTTACCCTTAGATCTTATCTATCCATGCATCCATTTTATAATCCCCTTGTCCTGGTGAGGGTCACTGTGGTAGCAGTCCAAGGAGGGTGGACCAGACATCCCTTTCCTTAGCAACAGATTCAAGCTCTTCCTGAGGGATTTCCAGGCATTCCCTGAGCAGCCAAGAGATATAATCCATCCAGCGTGTTCTCGGTTGGCCTCTAGGTCTCCGCCCAGTGGGCCGTGCCTGGTAGACTTCCCGGGGAAGCCTCCCAGGGGGCATCTTTAACAGATCCCCGAACCACCTCAACTGGCTCCTCTCAATCTGAAAGAGCAGCGACTCTACTCCCAGGCGCTCCCGGATTGCTGTGCTCCACACCCTGTCACCTTTGTCACCACAACTGGCCAAAAAGCCTCGAAAGAGGCTCGTGGTTTAAAAGGCGTTTGTTTGAACCCCATGAAGATGAAACTAATTGGAATAAGTCTGAAGCTGGCATTCTCTACTTTTCTAGAACCCAGAAGTGCACTTTATCACAAAGCATATTGTGTATGGTGGCAGCTGTGTTAGGTATAATACAACTATAGCAAATGTAAAGCTCACAGTGATTTATGAACTATTGAACATTATTATTGGTGACAATTTGTACATCACATCCCGATAATCGATAAATTTACATAAAAGTGACAATAAAAAGCTGATGAGTAGTGGTGCAATAAAAACATGAATACAATATTTTATCCATCTATAGTGAAATCAATCAAGGCCAAGGTATTAAGCCTTTGGGACATGCTTTGAAATATGAGAGGTATCTGAAATGACATGTTACTAACATTTAATAAAATAAAAAAATTGTTGTTAAAGATATTGAAAATTCGACAACACCAAGCCACCTGGAGTTCATGCATTCCGTTTGGGAGAAGATGAAGGAAGCAATACAGGATGAAGATTCCCACAGGCTCTTTACACTAATTGCCCTGGATGACATGCATCCATTTTTGGTGGCTGCGGTAAAGGACTTCCGTAAAATTCAATTACCCTCCAACTATGTCTGCTCTATGCCACCATCGACGGACATGGGCCACTACAGTTTGGCGCTTCCCTACTATACCAAATCAACATCACCCATTCGCCGCTACAGTGACCTGGTAGTGCAGAGGCTCTTAGTAGCCATATCCAACAATGAAAGACCACTCTATACGCCTGAAGAAATTTGTATTCTCTGTCGTAAATTCAATGATCTGAAAAAAAAAACTGCATTTTTTGAAAAATATGTCAACAGATTGAAATTTTCTAGAAAGCTTCAAATTCGAGGGGCACAAAAGCTGGCACTGATTTCCTCTATTAACGAGCAAAACAAGTTTATCGATGTGATATTTCCACTCGAGAAGATTGACTTGCCCGATTATTACAATGTCAATTTTCAATCTCTACAATTGTCCACACAGCCTGTGTTTGGCAAAGATGACGATGGAAGGAAAACTGTCACTGTCCAGTGGAGAACCCGCATGTACTCGGGAAAATCACATCGCAATCAAATTCCCAATTTGCTAAAAAAACGTTCCTCGACAAAAGTTTGTAATGTGAGGTTAGAATCTTGGAAAAAAATTCTGCTGGCTGCTAAAGAAAACTATTTTGAAAAGGCAAGCATGCTTATCCAGCAAGAGGACAAGTACATGGAGGAAACCAGTGCAAGTCAAAGCAGTAGAACTCCAACAAAAGACCACAATAACGTAAGTACTATGCAGTACCATAATAATTAATAATAATAGCATTTATATAGCGCCTTTCACCCGAGGGTCACAAAGTGCTGCACAAAGCTGCAGAGTGAACGACATGTCAACAACGACAGAGCACGGAAAATCAGCAACAATTTTTTTTGGGGTTTTTTTTTTTTTTATAATCCGAGCTGTGGAGAGAACAGCATATCAACAACGGGACAGAAAACTGAGAGTGAGTAGCCCTGCCACCTCACAGCAAGAAGGACCCAGATACGATTCTGTATGGAGTTTGCATGTTCTCCCCATGTCCGTGTGGGTTTTTTGGTGGGTACTCTGGTTTCTTCCTACAGTCCAAAGACATGCTGCTGCCTAGGTTAATTGGCCTAATTTTCCCGCTGTGCCCTGCGATGGACTGGCATCCCATTCTGTGTATGGCCCTGCCTTGCATCCTGTGTGCCTGGATCGGCTCCAGCGTCAACGTGACTCTCTGCAGGATTGCGCAAGCACTGATAATTAATACATTATTGAATAATTGCATTGACTATTGGTAGGAAGGTTGTTTCGGTCGTTCCCACACAATTACTTGCAAAAAATAGTTTTCATTTCCAGGATGATGGCAGCTCACCGATTTCTCAAGCCTGGATCCACTGCACAGCACGCCTCCCACGATTCACTAGTGCCTGAATGTCCACAGCATAGAAGGAAGTATCACTGCTTGAACCATTATGGAACATGTCTTCAATTTGTCATCTGATTGGACTTGTAGTTCACCCAAATGCTCTTTCAGAGGAACAAAACACTCTTTTTGTGAGCAAAAGTCCAGGAGTGATTCTAACATCCCTCGTATTAAAATTACAAACCAATACTGTTGCCATCACCGTGCATGGTCAGTGTGAATGGACACGCGACACAATACCCCTAGTTAACAGTAAAAATATGAACTTTGCTTTTAAGTATCTTTACATTCCTATTTTTGTGCTTAATTCCTAGACACAGATTACACGTGGTATCAACAGGACCAAATACGGTTTCTCACACCGCTACCCCACCTAACATCGTTAAACTATTAACTATGAATGTAATTTTCTGGCTGATGTTTATATGTCCGGATGGTGTTTATATGTGCGGAGTCAGAGTGTGTTGGTAACCACAGAATGCATATCCATGCGTATATGATATTATATGTTAAGCAAGGGAACAAAATATTCTTGCAATACTGTATTACCCTCATAGGATATTGAAGAGTTTTAATCCTTACATAATCCTGCCCACCACATACTAGAGCAGTGATTCCCAGCCTGTATTCCTCCCCCCACTGGTGGTCCATGTAACTTGATAATTATTTGATTTTGAGTAGTTTCATTTTATTTCAAAACATGCTATTGGTGGTGAGGGTCGCGGTGGCAGCAGTCCAAGGAGAGTGGACCAGACATCCCTTTCCTCAGCAACAGATTCCAGCTCTTCCTGGGGGATTCCCAGGCGGATGATGTTTCTGTGAGAGTTGACAGGTAATCACGGGTCCAAATAAGTTGGGAACCACACTCGAGGCTGTTTATTAACACGTTTATAACCTTAGTGTGATGTTTCTTAAAGCGCTGATGTATCCTTCAACAGGTGGCAGAGCATTTCAACACTGGAAAGGTTGATCTGAAGACCGGTACGCCCATCAGAGTGCAGTTAGGAGTCAGGGTGCAGGGAGCATTCTTGGCGCCTGCAGTGCACCTGCTCTCTCTCAATGAGAATATACCAGACCTCTGCCTAGAACATGCAGAAGACCCTGTGTCCACATACAAATGCCATGCTGAATTCCATACCAGAGACCGCTACATAAATGTCAAGGTAGGGCTTCTAAGATTCTCAACACTTGACTGTGTAAAGCATTGCTCCCTCGTACAAGTACATGACAAAATGTCCTCATGTTCAGAGCTATCATGGCCACCCCTCAACCAATATTATGGACTGATGGGCAAAGGCTAAAATGACAAAGATAATGCATAAATCCCTTAGTAGGAAGGCATTAAAAATGATGATCGTTGGTTGCATGAACACAGCTATATTTTTTATTTCAGAAATATCAAGGTATATGGGCACCATTGTCTGCAATGGAATCGGTCACAGTAGCAGTGAATGAACACAGTTCTATAATGCTTTGTGACATGAAGATCATATGGAGTAACAGTACTGAAATAGCCCAACCACAGGGAGAAGTTCCATCAATGAACAAAGAAAAACTGAAAGGAATGTGTGTTTTCAAAAAGGATTTCTTGGAAATGAACTACATAAAGTGTGATTTCAGACACTGTTATCTTTGCATTCGTTGCAAGATCACGCCCACCAAGGTCAGTATTGTACATATGCATCACAATATGCCCGTGCAGATATTTTACCAACTATATTGTTTTACCAATATTTCAAGCCACTGGCTCCTGATGCAGTCTCCGATCAACTAACTCGAAGACGATTCTCACTATCTTCCATAAATTCACGCCTTCCTACATCTCCCAATTCATCTAAATCTACTCCTTCACATGCTCTGTGCTCTATCAACCAAGACCTTTTAGTAAAGCCCTGAATCAACTTTACCTGATTGGGATATTATTCCTTCTATACTGCCACCATAATCTGGCCATTTGGACAGTTGCGTCTTCTGTTCAGGCACAGGGTCATGACATTTCACTTTCTCCTCTCCCTATAATAGTTTATTTTCCTTAAAACATACGACCCACTTTTCCACTATAATGTTTGCCTGACTCTTCTATCCAGCATCTTGATATGGAGTTAAATTTAAATGTTCTATAAATCCATGTTGTTTGTTGCTTTTAATTTATGACGTGCAGAATGTGTATAAATTATTTCTTCAGGCTGTTCAAGAGGAGGAATTCAACATGGACAGTGACTGGTACACCTGGGTTTGTCATGCAAAAACTACAGACGTAAGCATGCCCAAGGTCAACCAAGATGGGACACGTACAAAAAAAGACGAGGATAATGAGGTGAAGGTGACCTTTGTGGCGTGCACAAGGTCTATGCAGGATATTCCAAATGAGATTTGCAACAGGCATCAGCGGTACATCATCGAACTTATTCCCAAATCCATCACGGATGTGTAAGTATGACTTTCACAAACAATGCCTATTTTATAAAGTATAAAATACAAAGTTTTTACCCTTACCGGCAATAAGAACACAGTGGTAAGATGTGTAAACACCAAGTGAACACCTTTTTACAAAGGCTCCAACGTGCAGGTAGCCACACATACTTGTGGCATAACCATGCAAAATGAATGAGTCGCAATGCATTATCGTTCAAGCTTATTGGCCAATACAATTAAAAAAAATAGCATTCCTTTACATGTATTCTTAATAGTTATTAAAGTTTTGAAATAATATTATTACTATGAAATTTTAATTTTATTTTACCGGGTCACTATAAACTTAGCGTTAGCATACTCTGGATATTATGTGCGTTATATTACGTGCGTTATAAATGTCAAATTATTAAAATTATTATCATTTAAAAGAAATACTGCATACTGCAATTTAGGATTGTCGCGAATAAGTTAATTTTAGTTTCCCCATCTCTGCACTTCCACCAGGCGTAAAGAAAATGCAATTAAAATGCTGGATAAAGCTCCACTTGCTAAGAACATTGCACTTGGCTATGATGACATAGCTCGACGTAAGGTTGCAAACGTACTCATTTTTTCACATCTTTCTTGTGACTAGACTGCAGTCTATTTTATTTCTTTGTTAGTTTTAATACTATTAGGTGAAAAAATGAAAAAACAAATTTGTACTGATGTAAGTGTTCACGGCTCAATGCAGAAGAATTGCTCTCCAAAGCTGTGCTTTTTGGGACAGCCATGTCAAGCACTTCCCCTGTCCTTTGTGACGTTTTGCCTCCCACATTGGAGGCAACCTCAGGGGGTGTGCTATATGTTGCCTGATGTCAAAGGCAGTTCATATAGCAACCACACTCATCTTTCACTCAGTCTCAGTACACTTGAGGATGCCTCCAACGTGGGAGGCGAAACGTCGAAAGGAGAGAGGAGGAAGCACTTGACACGGCTATCCCGAAAGAACAGATTTGGAAAGCAATTCTCAAACACAAATTTCGTATTCTCAACATAACTTTATAGCTGCATAATAATTGCTCCTCTCTTTACATATACAACCCCTGCATTGTATTTATATGTTACCCAAATAGTCACTGTTTTACGCGTTATCAGACCTAATATCCTATGTAGCTGTTGTTTACCAAGTGCACATTACAGCTCAAAGTCTTACAAAATGTGTACTTCTCTTTAACTTTCCAGCACACCGACATCCAGTTACAGAGAATACAACATTTGACATTCCACATTGTAATAAACTAAATCAAATGCAGACAACGGTTATAAAACAATCTCTCACGTCTACATTCACAGTCATCCAAGGCCCTCCAGGTTAGTAGTGAACAGGTATCTACATAAATGTGTTTATGGCATTTGGGTGACTTTAACGTTATGCTTAATTTGAACTGACATTTTGTTTACATACACTCCTATGCTAGTTAGGAAGTTATGATATAGACATATCGATAATTCATTGCAATGTTAATGTACAGGAGCTGGTAGCATAAAACTAAAGTACAACATTCCGTTATATCCTGTGCAAATCACTGTCAACAGAATGTTTCATTCAAAATATTTTGTTGAGGTATAATTGTTTATCCATCATTCATTTCAATATCACATTTTACACATTTAATAACTTGGAATTATATGCTCACCAAATTGTTAAATGGATATCAAGGTATGTTATTACCTCAATAATTTTGCTTAATTATTTATGAAACTATTTTTCAGAAACAAAGATAGACTTCAGTATAAATTCAATTTTCTGATTTGATATAGAAGACGCTAGGCATGGACTCTATAATCCGTATTAATCTGCACTGAGTGACAAAGTGCCGATAATATAAATTAAGGTCACCACTCTTATCAGTGGAACAGCTTGATGCTGTCATTTAACATGCCAACGACTTCTGGGACAAACCTATCCATGCAGCAACGTCATTATCACCATCTCCATTCCGATCATCAATTGATCATCATAATCACTGCCATCACAATGACTCACCATCATAGTTGTATTTAGCACACAGATAATAGAGAGGTGTATGATCAGTTAAGGTGCACAGATAATATGAAGTGCAGATTATATAGAATCCAGTAGAAGTGCAAAAGGCGAGTTATCACAACGCCCGTAATGATTTCCCCCCCTTGGAAATTGATAAATTGTCACGGTTTGATTCCAAAATTTAAATTTTATACATTTATGATGCATCATAATCCTTTTCGGAGTGACGTGGGTCGCAAACTATTTACGGGCAACATAGACAAATGAAAAGTAATCAGTTCTCACATGCACAATTTGATGCATCAGTCTTTATTTAAGCAGGCAGGAACCATTGAGCTATGTAGCTCTTTTTAACAGTTGTCCAGCGGTCTGATGCATGCATTGTAAGCGGTGTGAGAATCACTTTTAACGGATGAATTCATGGATCGTCATACGCATACGTAACGTGATAGTATTTTGTATCATCTGACCAATGAAGCACTGTCCCAGTACTCATTTGAACACGGAGACCTTTTTTACTGTCCAATTAACTTGTTCTCTTTGAACCAACAGGGACTGGAAAAACGGTTGTGGGGATTCACTTGATCTATTGGTTTCACAACATTATCAAAACAGAACGAGAGTTACCACAAGTTGATACTGAAAAGCGTATCTGCAGCCTTTACTGTGGACCTTCAAACAAATCTGTCGATGTAGTTGCAGGTGGGTTATCAATGCCAATAGTTGCATTTTGCATAACACTAAATCTCTCTTCCGAAACAATTATAACATGGGATTTTAATACTAAGTGATGTACAGTTATGGGCACCTTTCTGTGTGGTTTTTGTATGTTCTCCACCCTGTTCTGCATGTATTTTCTCCAGGATCTCCAGATCCCTCCCATTCATTCATTCATTCATTGTTATAAACCGCTTAATCCTGTACAGGGTTGCGGTGAACCGGAGCCTATCCCGGCAGACACAGGGCACAAGGCAGAGCTATACCCAGTATGGGACGCGAGTCCATCACAGGGCACGGGGGCAATTTAGTCAGAAGGCCAATTAACCTATGAAGCATGTCTTTGGACTGTGGGAGAAAAGCGGAATGCTAGGCAAAAATCCACGTGGACATGGGAAGGACATGACACCCCCTACTGGAAAACAACTTGGCAGGACATTTCTGAAAAAAGTATATTAAGACTCTCAGGCTTTCCACGTAAAAAAAAAGCGTTAAAAACACACATTTTAAAGAATACATTTAACTTTTAAGTTTTGCTTGTATTCCCACTGCAGTTTTATGGGTTGGGTTGCGTGTTGAGCATGTATTCATCTTAAGCACTAGCTGTGCACGGTGAAAAGTTGCAGGAAGAAATTTTCAATGTGCAGCTCAATCTGGAAAACCGCATTTGGAATACCACCCTCTGTCATCCACTGTTGTATTAATGTCCTATAATAATAATAATTTTACATTTATAACGCGAAATGTTGGCCAAAAAATTACACACGTTTGGAAAATATATAGAGTAATATCGGATGAGAGTAATATGCAGAGAGTCAACTTTGTGTGGTTAATTGAAACATACATTGCATCTGTTTAAGCAATGCAACTGAAATTATTAACAGAAAAAAATACTAACGTAGGTCTTGTCTAATATTTCAGAGAATGCAATGAAAATCCCAAGCTTGCAGCCTCTGAGAGTTTATGGTCAACAGACAGAGGAGGAAGAATTTCCAATTCCAGGGGAAAGTGATGTGATTTTTCTAAGGAGCAAGAAAGCACCACCAAGACCCAAAGAGACGATCAGGTAGATGACATTACGTCAAGTGCATCACCTGCTTTCATTGATTCACCTGTTTGACACCCTTTACTTGTAGATACTATTTAGTACTATGTTTAAAGTTTAATAATAAAATGGCCTTGCACAAATATTCACATATATCCATATTGTTATGGACAATGCTACAGCATGTCAGCCAGACTCATTCGAATCCCACAAATCAGGAATTCTGATCCCAATTGGTGTAAAAATTCGGAAAAATGCCATAGATTAATATAGCAGCATATAGGATGCCGATCTTAGATCTATGTATAATTGAGGTGTGCACTACACAGGTAAGAAAATGAACAATTCATGTGTTTCAACTAAAATGTGTTTTTCTCAAAAGCAACACAATGGAATCCAAATGCAACTATATGCATTTTCCAAATGTAAATATCACTCAGTAACCATTTCACTAAGGAATGTTATTCTCTCATTTCAGACGAATCACACTGCACTACAAAATCCGGGAGGATTCCAACCCACATGCACAGAAAATACGTGCATATGATAAAAGGATAAAGATTTTAAGGATTAAAAAGGAAGAAAAAGAAAAACGTGAAAGGGATGAAATGGAAAAACTTGAAGCTTTGCAACAGTAAGGCACCGACGCATTACATTTTTCGAAATATGTATAGGTCATGACGTGTATGTTTATGCTTTTGTTTAAGCATATGGTGACTTTATATACTTGATTAAATTAAAGAACAACTCATTTTCATAGGCGTTAACTAGGAAAAGTTATGGGATTAACCATCACAATGAACTAAAACAATTGCCGTACGTCTCACATTTATCCAGCGTGGCCCACTCTTGCACATGATGTCACAACATATTTAACACTCATCATCACCGTGACCTATCTAGCACTGGGTGTAGGCCTTCCTGTTTCACTATGCAACTTTCCATCTAGTTCCTGCACACGAGCTAATCTCATCGATCAATTTCCACGCTGATCGTCCTCTCAGATGTGTTCTCCTTTGCTGCCACAATGCTCATTATTATTTTGTGTTGTGTATTATACAATGATATCACACTTGATGTCATTGGGAGTGGAGGGGGGAAGGAGGCATGCAAACCATTTAGCTCTGGTTCTTGTTGCCATGTTGTTACCACCCTCTGACCAATTTCTCTGGTTTTCTATAAGGTAATACCTCATGGCAGCAACGTTCACGTCGCGATCCCTGTCAGGTAGTACTTGGTATTGCCTGCGAATTCTACCAAACACTTCGAAGCCAAGCTGAAAGACGACGATGTCCAGAAGCTAGCCATCGTGCTTCGAAGAATCGCAAATAATAATAATGGCAGCGCAACTTTACATACAGATTTAATTCAAATTGGAACACCTTCACCAGCTTCATTAAGCCCTGTTACAGACGGACAGAACAAATGCATAAACACTTTTGACCTTGTAACACTAACAGTATGATTTCAGAAGTTACAAAGAGGACTATAAATACAAAAGCTTCTTCATTAGATTAAAATATTTGTATTTCTGCTCAATGCCTAACATATCTACATTTCCAGCATGTATTGTAATACAATGGCTTTATAATGCTCAATTCAGATCAACTCAAGCCATGAAATTGGACGACTCCAACTCAAGTGTGTCATTGAATAAGAAAGAAGGGAAAAAAAGACGTGATCCTGCTGGACAAACTGAAGAAGTAGAAGACCTTAAAGCTGAAGAAATTAAAGAGTAAGATGTTTATTTGTGCAAATTATCAGACATTTGTGTTACTCTTTTGGTGGGCTCCTCAAGTCCCTATGTAGCAATTAGAGGGTTTTAGAACGCAATGGGTTTTGATTTGTGAGAGTTCACAGTGAGACCCATGTTAGAATTCTCAAATGAATGTTGCATGCGACATGTACAGTAAAATACCTTTGACATTTTTCAGCTATGGATTTTCTAGTAAACGTATCTCATGAGTCCTTCACATACATGTATATTTGTCATCTATCATGTAGATATAAAGAACTCATAAAAGAAGCAAAGATAATTGAGCTGAAGAAGAGTGACGTGATTATAACCACATGCTCAACTGCTGCGTCGGGCATTCTACTGAAAAACCTGGACCCACGTGTATGCCTCATAGACGAGGGTGCCATGTGTACAGAGCCAGAATGCCTCATCCCTCTCACAACTTACAAAGACATTGCTCAGGTTTGTCAGTGTACCATAAACACAAGGCTGATTCAGTCAATCTGGTTACAACATCTGTTAATGTAAATTACATTTTTAATTGTTCATGTAATAGCATGTATTCAATAAGGATTAAGCGGTTCCTAACGATGGATGGATGGAATTAATATTAATGTAATTCAGGTATCCAGGAAAGTGTCACTGAGTGTAAAGACTTGTGCTGGAGTCCTGGATTAGGATGTTTGAGGAATTCAATTGAGTGGTTTAACTCATAAAACTGACTAAGTAACTCAAAGAAGGGGATAAATAAGCAGCATAATACCTTGCAGAAAAACAATTTTGTTGTACCATCCTTGTAATTCCACATTTATCGCTCCCAGCCTTCACCTTGCAATGACCAGCGTGGTGAAGTACGGTCCAATAACCCCCACGATGCACAAGGTGTAACAATAATAATGTAATCGATAACGCACGCAAATTCCACACCTGGTCATGGACAAGACATGGATACAGAGGTGCGAGGAAACCGCAGAGAGGGGATGAGTCAGCCACGCGGTTAGCCGGCGACAACCCACCAGACAATGCTTTCCTATATATTGTTATTGGCCATTTAATTTAGGAGTGTTTTTAATCGTGGGAAGAAACCAGAAGACCTGGAGGAAACCCACGCAGAACAGGGGGAGAATACACAAACTGTAAACAGAAAAGGCGCCCAAGGCGGGAATCAAAACGCCTCAGGCAGGACTTTCTGTGAGGCGCAGATGTTGCCACAGCGCCACCCTGTGGAGAGGCCCTCATCCAGCACTGGATTGACACAGGGCTGTTAATGTTAATATACAGTGCTTGCACAAGTTTACAAAAAAGCAAAAGCTGCTCATTGAAATAAAGTAGATTTTTTAACTCTCGTATCTGTTACCAGATTGACTGAATTAGCCTTGTGTCAGGGTAACATAGTGGTAACATCTGCGCCTCACCGAAATAAAGTCCTGCCCGAGGCGGTTCGATTGCCGCTTAGGGTGCCTTTGTGGAGTTATCCTATTCAACGTGGGTTTCTTCCGGGCTCTCCGGTTTCATTCCACGACTAAAAACATTCATTCATTAATTAGCCGATAACTTCATAATACGTAAGACGAAGTGTCTGGAGGGTTTGGCGCCAGCTAACCACGTCACTTGACTCCCCCGCCCCCTGCAGGTTACCTCACGTCTCTGAGTCGTTCTCTCTTCAAATGAACACCTTCTAAATTGAATATGTGCGCATTATAAATTGTGGTTTTTTTTGTTCCTTTAGGTTGTCCTGTTGGGAGACCACAAGCAACTGCGTCCTTTTGTGCAAAACCAGACCGCAGCCAAATTGGGCATGGAAAAGTCTATGTTCGAGCGCTACGCACCCAGGGCCGTTATGCTCGACACGCAGTACCGCATGGTCAGTCTTAAACGTGTCCATTCTGACACAGCAACACAAGGCTACTGACGTATATACGTTGTTTTCACTAAAATTACGTGACTATAATTACACCATAAGTTTGTGTTAAGGTCGTATGGGTTTATTTAAATTGCAACTTCCCTCTTTTTAAGTGATATTACGAGTTTTGTTGATCTTTATAGTAATCGGTCTTTTACATTTATAATTGGTACCATTTTCTTCACTTTAAAGCATCCAGATATCTGTGAATTTCCAGCAAGACAGTTCTACATGCAAGGGCACCAAAAGATAAAAACCGCAAAAGAGGTTTATGGGCGACCTGAGAGCATCCTAGGACACGCAAGAAAACCCAGCTGCCCAACCCTGTTTGGTGACGTGGTTGGAAAAGAATCAACGCTGGTGGTGTCTACAGAAGAAGGCAGCGAGAATTCCAAGGCTAACATGGATGAGGTTAAACAAGTGGTAAGCAGAGAAGTTATCCACGAAGCATGGTTTAATGTTAACCTGGTGCAGTGTTTGCCGGTTGGACATGCCCGGTGCGGCAGTTGAAACAACTTGCCTACACCACAGTCGATTGTTAAGTTGCGAGTGGTGGGAGAGAGTGTTGGTTAATACCAAGACGTCTAACCAACATGAAAGGGGAGGCCATATTACCTTTAATTGGGCTCTCTAGATGTGCCACTAATGGAGCCCCCTCCACCAGCAGCAGCATTAGCAAGGAATTGTAGGGCTGCACCTTAACTTTGCCTAGAACACTATAAATCATGTAAATACATAAATGAATGCAAAGTGTTCGTATGAATGTGTTTTGAATACATTTTGAGTTTTACACCAGCAGTACTAATTCTTCCCAAATTGATTATGTTGATTGACTTTGAACTTTAAAGCTGGATTGGCCTACTGCATTATTGGCCAATTATCTACCTCACATTCTGATACATTCCGTTTGCACTCTCTGCAGGTACGTATAGTAGATGAACTGGTTAATAAAGGCTCCATTGACCAGTGTGATATAGCAATCTTGACTCCATATAATGCACAAGCAAGCGAAATTCAGAAAGCTCTGGAAAAGAAAGGCATCGAGTACGTGACGGCAACCACGATTACAAAGAGCCAGGGTAAAGCATGTGTTTCCTATATTGTAATCTACATTTGTTTTCCTGTGTTACATAGACATTGTACAGTTCATACTTCGATACCTGCACTATATTAAAACATTGAGCATTCATCAACCTTTAACACTCTTGACACTACCATATATTTATCTTAGTATCATCACAAATGCAGAGAATTGTGTTTGTGCCAAATGCAAATGAAATATTTTTGTACATCCACCTTTGTTGCCCACATCGCAGGAAGTGAATGGCGCTACGTTATTCTATCCATGGTGCGTTCTTGTTCTCTCGCCGAACTTAATGCCAATCCAAAGGGCTGGCAAATGAAGAAGCTGGGCTTCATCGTTAGTGAAAACCAGGTCAACGTGGCCATAACCCGAGCTAAGGAAGGACTCTGCATCATAGGTAAAAAAAATAGTTACATACACAAGACTATGCCCCCTCCATGGATCGTAACCTTATCGTGGTGGAGGGGTTTACACGTTCCCATAAACCGCAGAGGTATATCATCTGGAGTTTAGCACTACTGATAGGGTCTCCCTTGGTGAACAGGTCTGGGGGGAGGTTCCAGACAAATAGCGATTTGACGACCTTCCGACTAAAGGAGGCTGGGGTCGGGAAGGACATCCACTCAGTTGGGTCCCCCAACTCTCGAGCTCCCCCACAAGTCTCTCCAGCAGTATAAATGCCTGTAATCCAGCACTGCTGAGGAAAGGATTGGGTTAATCACACAAATGTGGCGATACTCCCTTCCCGTGGGCATAAAGGTGCGATACCCCGGCTTGACAGAAGGCAGTACACAGTATGGTAGTGTTCTCCCCACACGTCTGGGTTTGCTCCAGGTGCTCTGGTTTCTCTTCCCGTGTTAGCACTTATTAATTGGCCCTATAATACCATGATATATAGAGGATGCCAGAACTTGGGCAATTGTTGGCACCGCCTCACCGTGTGGCTATCTTCCCGCTCTTTTATGATTCCTCTCACCCCCGACTCCTTCTCTTCGAGAGTGAATACAGTGCCCATTACAAGTTGACATTAAATGGGAACGCTAGAGTTACTAAGATAGGTTTTCACCGCTGAATGTATGAGATTTGCTTTCCATAGCTGTTCTCTTTCGGGATAGCTATGTTGAGCGTTCCTTCTCTCTCCTTTGCGACATTTCGCCTTCCACACTGGAAGCATCCCATGCTGGAGGCACCTTCAGGCTGAAGGAGGCAAACCGTCGTGATGGAGAGAGAAGGAACACTCGACACAGCTATGCCGAAATAACAGCTATGAAAAGTAATTCACAATGCCAGAATTAGTCAATGGGTGGGTCGCATTTGATGAGGTAAAGTGTTGATAATCCCACTTTTTGCAAGAGGTTTGGCCAGAGGGGTTTTCTCGAGATCCCTCTATTGGAGCTGTTTTTCTAACACTGGCATGAATAAGGCATTGATTGCATGGCTGTAAGTTTATCTCGTCAAAAAGTCAACATAGCAGACCTGATAACACTTCCACCCAATGGTTCATTTTCTTTTCAGGAAATCAACAGCTGCTGATGCACAGCAAGTTGTGGAAGGCTCTCATTAAAAGCTACGAAAAAAAGGACTGCACTGTTAATGCTGGGGAAATCACCGTGACCACCTCTCCCAGAAAAAAGGACCGCTAATTGATTCTTGTAATGGCATTAGAACATCAAAAAACTTAACGCATTAATTCCAAAAACGTATCCCCTGATTCATCAAGTTATAAGATGCATTGGACATAGAAAAATACACGAAAATGCTAATTTTATTTTATTTAAACTGATTAACTGAACCAGCAAAAAACAAGCATTAGCAACAAACCTCACCAGTGGGTCCAACATTCCTACTTAATTTTGGTAAATGAAACAGCCAGCTACCCCTGTTTGCATTTTCATACATTTTCTTTAATCACATGATGCAATTAATTGGGAAAAAAAATCTTAAATTGCAGGGCTCCATGCCTCTGAATCAACGGGTGCAACGCGCCCGGAGAAAATGCGCACGTTACAAAAGTAGATTATTATTAATATACTAAGCTTCCTAATGTACACGGTACTTGTAACAAACTTGAATATTTAACAAATATTTCCAAACTTAGATATTTCCTATTTATAAAGAAAAAATTACAGCGCTGTTATGAGGGTTGTTGATACTTTACCACACTTAAAAATGAGGGTTGGTCAATGTAGGGAATGGGGGAGGGGGGGCAGGACAGGTTTGGATATCACTTTACACCGATCTTACCCTTGGCCGGGAAGCGAATAGAGGTCACCGGATTCACAGTACAGCGCATGAACGACACTGCCACCGACTCCCTATTACATGTCCAAAACTTGTAGTATGAAAATTGCTCTTAATAACTGCTCTTCTGGGATAGTTATGCCAAGAGCGGCCTCTATCCATAAAAGTCCTTGTTTATCCGTGCATTTTGCTACTGATATTCATGGAGAGACGTGCAGATGGGGGGAGAGTGAATCTAGTGGTTCTGCATTGTCATCACCGACACAATAATAAGTACCATCCCCATCACCTACAATCTTCGTTGCCATGTCCAAATATTCACGCATGTAACAAGACGATCTATTGATCGATTCTGGGCACATATAAAAAAAAGAGCAGGTTAGAGGAGAGCAAATAACAGTAACTTTTCTTTATGTATTGCTTGATTTAAAAGCCGTACAAGGGTAATCAGCTGCTATAAATGTACTGCTGGTGGTTAGTTGACCAGATCTACATATATATGGACCTTTACAAATTTGCAAACAAAGTAACACAAGCATTTTACGTATATTACAATAAGCAGGATATTTCAAATACTTCGTGCAATTGTGATTTTAAGTTAATTATATTGTAAGATTTTTTTTCCTCTATAACCTCATGTACGTTTTGGTGAAGCAATTATTTTTGGTGTTTGTAAAAATCGCTTTTTAATAGACGTATAGTAATTGATACGTTTGATTAGTCAGGTAGGGATTTGTTTATTGATTTAGTGGTCCAAATGTTTATACAATAGCTATTTGAATGGTTTTACCAATGTCTAGGAGTTTTTAACAACTTAACGCTTGTATTATTGGCAGAAATGGTAAAACCTTGTTGTATGTGTTTACATTATTTGTATCTTTTTACGTCTAGAAGCGTGTGTTTTATGCACCAGTGACTGCAATACATATGTATAGCGCATAACAACAATTTGCTCCTAGGGACCAAATGGAAACATTCCAAATAGCCCTGCACATATTAGTTACATAAGCATTTAACATGCCAACTTTGATTTCAAAGGCATTTAAAACTCAATTGTTTGTGTGTATGTAAGAAACTTCTTAAGGTCAAGGCCGCTTAATCAGGGAAATAAGTCATAGATGATTTAATGACATCAAATACAATTTGATGCTTTGTAATGCTATTTGTTATACACTTTAAACAAACTTTTTATGCAATTGATGTAAACAAAAATTGTATTTTAAGGCCTAGGCAAGTAATTGTTTTCCATTTATTTAAAAAATGCAAAATTGTGCTGCCTTATCCTGTGAATTGTTACACTTGTCACGAAGTCTACATTACACCTCTGTTGGACCGGAGTTCTATGTCTAGTCTTCCTTGACCCTCACTGCGAGATGGACTATCCTACACCACAGGGTTCTGTCTTCGGCAGCTCTTGCCAGTTGTCCCATACTGAGTCCTGTACGAACAACTGCGTCAATAATCCAAGTTCTTCTCCGTCGGCCTCACTTTCCGGGGGCCCGAGCCTTGAACTATTTATGTTATGGCAGTCTCCACAGGAGATGTCCTAAAAACATCAGCTTCTCAATCTACTCAAGGAAGCACTTTTGCTCGCCCATTTCAGCAGAGATCGACTTATTAGCCGACACGCTGTCCAGGTAATTTTCAGTATGCAGGGGAGTCCTTTCAGTTCACAGGCCTTGCTCCTCCTTTCCTCATATTTCCTCAGTGACCCTCACATCTGTACAAAGCTATCAGCCACACAAGGCCTTTTTTGACTGGAATCCTGTCCTCTAATTTTGGGATAAATATCAAAAATGTTATTTTACTAAATAAACACAGATCTCAATGATTATACATGAAAACGAATTCTCCAATTGTTTAGTCATATATGCATTTCTACAACAAAAATACATGTACAGTTAAATAAAATACTATGCAGACCATAAATTTTCACACGGATAAATGTGTTGGTGTCATAATAAACATGTCAATGTTCTACAAATATTTTATGAAAATATCAGGAATTCATTCTCGTACTTATTGTTTAAAATGTCCGCAATACAGTCCACGCCATTTTCCAAAATGAATTCCATTGTAGATATACATCTGTTTTCAATAAAAAATCAATTCAACCAGTAGAAAGAAGGGCCTTGAGTTCAGAATCTTCCTTCAACAGATCGCTGGCCTTCCTGCACTTGTTGTCAATAATGTCCTTCAGACCAGGTTGGTGTTCTACTAGCAATTTACAGACTGAAAAATGTCCACTCTCTGCCACCTGGAAAAGCAGATTTTGGTATTAGGTTTTTATATAATAATTATAGCGTTTTATATAGCGCCTTTCACCCGAGGGTCACAAAGCGCTGCACAAGGGCCTCGAAGAAACGGCATGTCAACAATGAAATAAATAAATAAAACCAAAGGAATACAATTTTTTTAATGATTAAGGCTGCTTCGAATAGACTGAAAGGTCGTGAAACTGGCAAGCTTAAGAGCGGCAAAAATATGCCAGCGTCCCCTAAGATGGCCGTCACTTCCTTAAAGACAAACACGGAGGGAGACAGGGAGGGGGAGACATAGGGACAGACACGAGGGGGAAACAACGCCAATCCAAATCAAGCAATCAACAATGAAGCACAAGAACAAAGACACACACAACAGCAAAGAAAAAACGCAGCCACCCACAACAACAAAAACACAACTTCCACACGCAACACCTGGGCAACAACACGAGGCGAGTCTAGGCAAGACAGGACTGGGCCAGGAGTAGGCCGCACAAAACAAATTAAAAAAAAACAAGCAACAAGAGCATGGCAGACAACAAAAACAAACACCAAAGTTACAAAGAAACGAACCACCAACCAAAACATTGAAAAAAGGTATAACGTGGAAGTTGAAAAGAAAGCGCCTATTTAATGTTACACAACACCTATTTAATCCAGTTTGTACGGCCACATGCTAACAAGTGAATAAAATAAACCCCCAATAGACCTGCTTCTGGTT
>JAZEWU010000002.1:4519739-4544830 GCA_036362915.1 Geotria australis
ATGTACACGTTTGTTGTTGATGGAAGGGAGGTTATTTAGTTGAGCTCCATACAAAGTGTTGCATCCCAAGTCAAATACTCAAGGCTGAAGCAGTTTAAAATGGATACACCATGACCGGGGGTGTAGAAACGCGCAACCTGAGTTTGATAACAGCAGTGATTAGTGACATATAGCCCGGTTCTGGGGGCCCTCGATCATTAAGCTGCACTGACCACCACAGTCAAACAACTAAGTCATGGGGAGTCCTTCATCCAGCAGTGGTTTGCTTAAAGGGCTTTCAATTATGAGTATGAATATATAGAAATCCGAGTGTGCCATGGTGTTTATAGGCGACTAACCTGCTTTACCACCACTGTAAATGTGTGCCGGTACAGCAGCAGGAGAGCATATGAGCAAGTGACGGTGCACCTAGGTGCCACATAATGGACTTGGTATACGCAGGTGCAAGACACAGTGCGGATCACATTCTTAAGAGCCCTCTCGCCATGTCTGTCACGTAAGGCGGGCAGCCGGTGACTCGCGTGAGCGCGTTGAGTCACGAAGGCTATCCGGACCTGGCGGATGTTGACATTAAAGGTCGCTGCAATACGCAATTGCGGTTTTCTATAGATGCTGTGTTATGGTGAAAAAGTGCGATTTGTTGTGGCATGTTTATTGTTGAAACATTTGCCTGTGGAACGCTCTAGCAAAGGGAGTCAGGGATATAAGGTACGAAGGTGTGAATATGAAAAGAGAAGTGGAGATGCGTTTCACGTTTAGCCCACCTGAACCAAACAATATTCAACGTCAGTAAGAATAGGAGTAATTTGATTAACTGGCAAATCCAATTAAGGGAGAAGATATACTACTAACGGTGGTGCACATTAACCAAATCAAATGTTTCCCTATCCCAGCCAGAGTTTCAGTGAAATCAGTGACCGATTGTTTCTGACCGGATTAGGAGGTAAATACAACGATGAATGGTGAGCCCTGTTTGTGGCGTGCATGTGACTACTGCCTTTGTAGTGATTAGTGAAAGGTTGGCCTGGTTCAAAGTGGTGGACGTTATGGCGCAGCCAGGATATGTTTGAATCTCAGCTACTCTGGAACACCGCTGTCTCAATCGTTTATCGACCGTGTTGTTACGTAAAATGCGTTAAAATAGATGACAATACAAAATTAAGTAGACTATATAGGGTACATATATGCGGACACGTATGTTTCAGGTGAGACAAGGTGTGATGGCAATTATAGCAGTATACACGTCTTGACGTACTGATAGCCATATACACACGCGGAGTTTCCAAAACAATCAACTGTCATCGTTAATAAGTAAAAGAAGCTTCATTCAAAGTGTCATCCGTATAAGATAAACTAATGTGTACTCCCCACAAATAAATTGTTGTTTTTGTTGTTTACATTTTCGGAGATTACTTTTGTTTTTTAACGGCAATGTCATGTTATTGGCATCACAGTAACAAGCAGCTGGACAAACAAAGCTAACAATTACTTTTCAAAAAGCATCAATCGTTTAAACAAATCTATTACTGTACTACTGGAACTATTACTTAAATACAATGCTACTACAGTAAGCGTACTGGATTCTTAAAGATCTAACTATGACATCATCGTGCACTAAAGCTACAAAAATTACGTGTAGGACATCGAAAAACCTTTGTATGACCTTGTGTGATTTCGCAGGGCACATTGGTAGGTTTAATAATTAGCGAATCCCAGTTAGATCTTGATTTGGCCAAGCCGTCTGCCATTTGATGGAAGGGAGAGATAAAAACCACCACTTGTAACAGCACTTGACAACAGGATATTTCGGCTCAATCTTCGGTCGTACTTATCCATTTGTTTAGAGTAATTGCTGCTCTAATTACCCAGTCTGACACTTCATTTCCCTGACAATTATAGGTGTTTTTTTTAAACATCAAATGTATAAATACGCACAATGAAACTAACACAGGCTCTCGGATATATTTACGGACTGCATTATTACTGCAGTTAGCCGACATCTTTAAAGCGTTCCAGACAGAAAGACCAGGTTTTAGAGCGTTTTAGATTGTGCTGGATCGGGCTGGATTTTCGAACAAAACACGGTGTTGTCGACACTACACGAACAGCTTTGCAGAGAGGGCTGTTTCTCAGACCACACGACCCGTGCGTTTTCCAGCCTCCGACAAGGGTCGGCACTGGTGACACTTCGGACTGCAATGGCCAAGGACGTATTATCATGGTTTACCGTGGCCTGCAAACTGCTTGGGATCTCCACTGCTGGAGGTACGTGAATTTTACCATTAGTCAGTGATTCCCAAAGTGTACGCCTCGGCGCTCCGGGGTGCCGCAGCTAACTCACAGGGGTGCCGCGGGATATTACACATTTTCCATACATGCCATATGTTTTCTGACTTTGGGCGCTGTGGAAAAAATCCTGATACACTAAGGGCGCCGTGAACCGAGAAAGTTTGGGAACCACTGCGGCGTAAGTGGTTTCAATTGCAGATGTTAGTCACCAAGTGTTCTACGACTTGTCACTGTTGAATGTTGCCTAGATAGTAATGAGTCGGGGTTGAGATCGGAAGGTGGATGGGGAGTTAGATAGGCATTGTGGACATTTTGGTACCCGAACTAGGTCACACGCTGCTGTTTGAATGGCAATACCACTGCTGCCTGCTTCGTTAAGTGTCACATGTCTACAAGCTATAAATATGAAATGTACCTTGAGAGAACCATTGTAGTGTCGTACTGTGTTCTCAAAAAGCTAAAACTCTTTCAGCCATCAATGACAAATTTACTGAGTAGTAAATCCAACTGCTGTATAATATATACTGCTTTTATCCATTAATAACCTGGAATGTATATTGCTGTATAGTACTGTAATGGAAAAGTATACTCTGTGTAATTACCATATACTACATGGCCTGCTGTGATACATATTTTCTGCATAGAAATGTATCATAGAACCATTATGAACTGGTTTACTGGCCTGTTGAACTGAAACACTAAAACATGTACTTCACAATGGCAATCACCAGTTACCATAACGATTGCCCGATTAAAAGCCAACCCCTGGGCTTGCGTATGTGAACATGAAGCATTCATGAGGTACCGACTCGTGGAGTTAACCTCCGTGAATGTATCGTTAATTCCTACAGGTTTTGTAACCCAATGTTAATCACTGGGCATTCGAACTAAACGCGTCTGTCGTCCAGATGACGGTATTAGTTGTGTTTAAGGTAACATGAAAACGCGTAACAAGAGGGCTACCGTCTCCCACTCAGTGGTTTACCATGGTTACCATAGCTTACACCACAGTCTAGTCTGCATTCCTTCAATGGAGAACTGGCTAAAATAAACTCTCTCCTCAAGCGCTCTATAAACAGCAGACCTAAACATTGGCATTTAGCTCTTAAACATATTGCCATGCGCAAGAACAAAATAGTTCAGATGTAGGTTTTCACGGCTCGATGCATGAGAATTGCTTTCTAAAGCTGTTCTTTCGGGACAGCCGTGTCGAGCGCTCCCCTGTTCTCCTTCACGACGTTAGAGGCATCCGCTCTCTCCTTAGCGACGTTTCGCCTCCCACGTTACAGGTATCCTCAGGCATCCTGAGACAGTCTTAGAACGTGGGAGGCGAAACGTCGCGAAGGAGAGGGAATGCTTGACACGGCTATGCCGAAAAAAGAGCTTTGGAAAGGAATTCTCAAATTGTTCAGTTTTTATGTGTACTATATATTATGGTATGTGGACTAGATGTTAATTATTGATCCAATGACTAACACACTTAGAGAAAATGAGTGATGTTGGCATTCCACTCCAACATAGTATATGCCTTTTTAACCATATTTTTTTTTAGTTTGCACTTGAATGTTATACATTCTTGCGGACTAAGCGGGTAGTGATAAGAAATGTTACGTAATTTTGCTGGCAATATGTCATACCAGAGATCAAATGCGTTTTGCTGCTTCCTTGCTGAGATGATTTCGGCACACTCACCGTGTGTACATCAGTCTTGTGATTTGTATAATTCCGTCGCTTCCCCAAACTCTCGTTATTATTACGATTTACGCGTGTTCTGCCGCTCATGGAGTTGAGATTATATACAGTATAGGAGGGATCATCACCCCTATGGAAAAGTCCCCCGGAAAAGCCATGAGACTCCGTGAGGCTTTCCTGGATTAACAAGCCTAATAATAATAAAACAACATTCACATTGATAGGTGCTTGTCAAAGCTGTTCTTTCGGGATAGCCGTGTCGCGACGTTTTGCCTTCCACGTTGGAGGCATCCTCATGCGTCCTGAGTTCCGAGTGTGTTTGGGTGACACATACTTGGACAAGACAAAGATCCCCCGTATAGCCTTAACAGACTGTTGGGGCAAGTGCCTGGACGCACACTTTCACACAGACACGCTCGGAACTCAGGGCGCCTGACGATGCCTCCAACGTGGCAAGTGAAACGTCGCGAAGGAGAGAGGCGGAGCGCTCGACACGGCGATTCCGAAAGAACAGCTTTGGAAAGCAGCTATCATGCATCGAGCCGTGGCAAACCTACATCAACAAGAGATGTTTATTGTAGGGTGGATGGAAGAGAGAGGATTTAAGAAAATCCCCTTATCATTTCAACTGCACCTTTGAGAAATCGAGCCGACGACCTTTGTTTTACACGTCCAGTTTCCTAGCCATGGATGGCACCACGACAGCACGTTTAGAAAAACATACATCAATAAAACACGACTGTTTACACATCTGTTTACCTCGAACACAAAAGCAATTGTGTCTCTAACTAGGAAAATCTCCCCCAAACACAAACACCGCATATAATGGAGCTTGAAACGGTTTTCATTTCCCCGATAATTGCTTTTTCAAATCCTGCTCTGCTCACTTGTGATCAGCTTTCTCAGAGCAAGCACTTTGCATTCCATGTAAGAGATGAATGATTACATTGGTTTTTATTAGCTGTTTTTTTTTCCTGTCGTTGTTGACATGCTGTTCTTTCTGATGCCCTTGTGCAGCGCTTTGTGACCCTCGGGTGAAAGGCGCTATATAAAATGCTATTATTATTACTATTATTTTTGTACTGACTGCATTCGTGTATGGTTACAGTCCTGTGGGCAGTGGGGATCGAAACAACACTGGATTGGACCCACAATGGACTGGCAGTCTACCTCCTGTAAGTGCTTTGGTACAAGCGTGCACTTTGCAAATTTAACCTGCATTGGGATTAACAATATGGGATTAACAGGGATTGATTTGTAGTACAGTATTTATTTTAAGCCTAAATAAAATGATTCGTTGTCAGCTGTGTAGCTTATGCATACCGTGATTATTGACTAAGCCTCCTACTGGTTATTACATTTCTGCCTAGCTGCAACAGCACAATTTGATAGGATTGTTTGAAGGGCTGCATATGCTCTTTCCTTTAAATAAGCAATAAGGCTTCTTCAAGTTATTCCCATCACACAATTACACTTTTTTGTCTCTTTTTAATATGTTTAAATCATTGGTAATTTTTATCCTGTGCAATACTGTGTTATTGTTTACTTTATGATTATGGTTTCATCCTTGCACAATTTAATGCTGTAAATTCGTTGTATTGTCTTGTGAGTTTATATTTTACGTACATATTTTACATATTGTTTGCATTTGGTAGTTCGAATTTTTGTGGTATTGGAGGAATCCCGCATCCAAAGCTTGCTAGCTCACTGGGTATTTTCTACTGTAATAATAACCATCTATCACCTATGTAACAATCACTGTTCATGTTCTCCTCCCATTGTTGTTTTAAAGGTGTTCTGCTGTGGCCATTACATTTCTCGAAACGGCTTACCTGGTGGATAAGTTTGTTATGGCATGCTGCAGGTAAGAAACATTACCTATGAAATGATACAAGAGGTATTATTTTTGGTAAATTTCCTTTACAGTATTCTCAACTTTATGACAAGTAACATTTGTTTTTAAAACATCACGTTTCTGTTGCAGTAAATGTAATACTGCATTAAGAATAATAATTATCTAATACCGTCACTGAAAAAAAGGATTGTTATGGATGTTTTCGATGGTTGGTCTTCTAATATATATCCTGTAGAAGGCCAGTTAATCGCAACGTTTTGAGATATTCCAGTCCTCACAGTGACAGTCTTAAAAACCTATTATCTGATATTAACTTGTTACTTGACATTAAGTGTTCGCAATAAGGCATACTTATAATAACGTTATGCTATAATGTGTTTTGTATAATGAACACATAATATGTAAACCAGATTACCTCTATTAGCTGGTATAATGCCATTCTCTCATATAAAACCTACACCCTGGTTTCCAAGCTAGATCAATGGCTATTTATGAATAACAATACACTTATAACCCAGAACAACTTCAATGAGTCTCAAAGCTTTTTCCCAGGACATTATAGCATTTTTTTAAACAACAGGAAGCCCGTAATAAATAAATAAATGCATATGCTGTACAGTGGTCCCTCACTTTACGATTGCCTCACAATACGATGAAATCACTTTACGATATATGCTCTATAAGAATAGAAGTATAACATTACGATCAAATGACATTGTACGATACGTGTTACGATATGGCTGTGCGTAAGCGTGAGTGGTGCAGCAGGCAATCAGCGATGCAAACGCATGCCGCTTGGGTAGCTTCTCGGCCAATAGCAGCTCTAATTACCATAAAACAATGTACAGTATTATTGGTCTCACTTTACGATGGTTTCACATTATGATGCGTGTTCTGGAACAGATTAATATCGTAAAGCAAGGGACTGCTATACTGCCATTTCCTAGCCACCTGACAGCCCAGCAGGATTGAAACTACATCACACGTGAAGCAAACGGTGTGATCCACCAACCCCACATCCGAAACATTGAATCACTGTGCTGCCACGCTTGACCAAAACTGCCCAACGTTATGTCGAACGAACTAATCCTTATTCTATATCGGGTGTCGGTGGTGTGCAGTCCTGACGGCAGGGCAGTGCGAGTGTGGAAGAAACTGGCGTGGCTGGACTACTGCCAAAGGTTCCTGCTGTACGGGCTCATGTCTGTCGTGTGCTTCCTGCACCCTGTCGCTGTGTGGCTGGCCACCATCCCAGGTACTCTCCCCCAGCCGGAAACACGTTGTCGTTTAAAGTGTTAGTTGCCGGCCTCGTAGCACCGGACACAGACGAATGGAGTAATAAGACAGAGTCGTAATCTCAATCGAGTTATGCGCAGGTCATTTGTGTCAGTTATTTGTGTCAGTATTGGAATGAATGTTTGGCCAATACCAGTTACACACCCCCGACCACGAATAACGACAAGCAGTGAATGACGGGAACAAAAACATTTCAAACAGATTAAGTTCACTCAAGCAGCCTTAACCCAGGCACAAACACAAGTATGAGTGGGCAGTATACAAGTATGGATACGACAGCACCCAAGCTGTGTAAGGTGGTAAACACCTTTTGTTTCAATGTTACCTTTGCAAGAATAACACAAATACGATACAGTTGTCAATAACACTGCCATAAAGGGGATAATAATATCTAATAAACAAGCTTATGGACCTTTTTCATAGCTGATAAAGGCCAGAGATTGACATAATAACTGATACAATAATAATAATAAATAACACAATCATAATAATTTAAAAAAATACATAAACTAAATTGCCCCTGCTGCTTACCCCTCCCCTCTGTATAACTGTTAAAAAGCTGCATTGTTCATCACTTCCAGGTTAAGTAAACACGGACTGAACTGGAGATTGCACGACACACCATGAGCATTTAAACAGATTGTTACAAATGCTTCTAGATTAACATTCATAATTTGGTATACAGTATTAAGTTCCGCAATTTAAGTCTGTTCACAAAGTATTCTCGCTCTTCTGTAAAGAAGGGCCATCGCCCAACATTTAGACGAGTGCTATTGTCACATGTAGGCAGTGCTAGTCACACAACGTCTCGAGTGTTTTTTGTTATTTGCGCACCACTGCCGATGCAGCAACACAAACGTTCGTTTCATCCTGCAGGAATAATGTTGATTATCAGCGGCACGGCCTACCTTGCCCTCAGCTACAAGGAGCGGATACGCAAGTCGTTCACCAAGGGCAAGCCTCAGGGCGGCACCCCCAGCCGCGCAGACACTCACCCGGCAGTGGCATCGGTGGGAAGGCCCAATGGCGGCGAGCAGATGTTCACATTCGAGTCAGAAGCTGGGTGCCAGGAGGCAGAGCAGAGGGAAAGTCTCACGGTCAACTCGACACCCAGCAACCCTTCAGACGGGCCGGAGGACAGGGTGGAGAAACGATCTGCGATGAAGAAGCAGAACAATCAGAAGCGGGTGCGGTTCGAGACGCTGCACGAGGCGGCGGAGCAAGACGAGTTCGAGGAGGGCTCGGCAGGCAGCAGCTCGACCGAGTTTGTCACGTCTGACACAGCCCCCATAATTTCCCGACAAACGTGAAATGACTATATTTGCCGAAACGTATTTACGAAACCTCATTGTGCTAACGTGCCAATGAGTAATTGAGACGGCGGGCGATCACGTGTGAAAATGATTATTGCTCGTAATCATCCAAACCATAATTGACATTGGAATATATTAGTTCAAACACCTGCATCTGCTTACATTTATAGTCAATATATAAAGTGAGCTTTCCTGTGGGATTGTAGATATCACAGCTGCAACATTATTACTGTACATATTGCTTATGCTGTGGTGTTAAACGTTCCTTTAAAATTGCAAATGGTTAAGAAAAGAGCTGAATATAGTTTGCATGAATTAACATTGTATTTAGCATGCTTAAATCAGTACAGTATTTCATTTCAACATCATAAACGGTGATTGTCCAAAGGGACTTAACTGCAGAGGTTTGTGTAAACAGGTATTTGAACCATGTTGACTGTAATGGGGTTCTTCTATTTATATAAAAGTGCAATGTTTGTCAGGATTCATGTGCTTGATGATGTTCATGTTACAAGATAAATAAAAATGTATAATGTTGCTGTTAGATACAGTACATATATAAGAATGTATTTTGATGTTTGGCTTTTGTGTTACACAGTATGAACCGTAACAAATGTTAGCATTAAGTGTGATGGCTACAATATAATGGAACAATTATGTAATTGTGTATATTACTGAATGTGTATATAATATACCGTATGTTTTGTAAGAAATGTTATTGCATTAAATACAAAGAATGGTAATTTTAGGAGTGCAATTTTTAATAATCAATGTTATTTCACAAATTTAATAACACCTTATTGGTAACAAAAGAAAGTACCAATAGCATGCGTAGTCACCAAGGAATGCCATATAACTGCTTTACCATGATAATAAAATCTCGATCTTGCCATATTTCAAACTCACGCAAAGCAGCTGTTGTGTAAAATAAGTCATCGTTTAGACCTTAGATCATGGGCTGGGTCACTCAGAAACATAAACAAGACGGATGCAAAATATTTTGGACAATCTATTGAAGCAGCTTTTGACGGGGGATATTAGTTTCTAATTGCCTACTAGCATGACCAACTCTTCTCTGCTCGTGTAACAAATACAGTCCCACGCCAGTAGTCTATGTGCAGAATTATACTTGGTTTGTCATTGCCTGAATGTATTCAATGCAATACTCAATTTGCAATAAAAAAAAACACCCCTTTACAAAGTAGAGACGTTTCATACTTTAATTGCCCGTTATAAATGCGTTGATAGCTGAGCAAATTGCGACTGGTCAAAATGTCACCAGAAGAAAATGTCATGACCTGCAGACAATGGAAGGTGTAAAATGGCACGACAGTAATTTCATATAAACTTTCATTGCATGGGCTTCCATTTACCATATGCTGGAGGAGGCGGCTATCACGTGGCTCTGTGGGTTAAAGTTTTTAACTGTAGTCACGTGTAAACGCATTATCCAAATAAATAAAACCTGATATTGCTAAGTAAATGGTAATTCGCCCACTGGAGCAAAGCTGCTTTTCACAGGCAAGGTTATCACACAGGATAGCACCTTTAAGTGGACGTTTATCATCGCAAAATTATCTAAAATCGTGTTTCTAAATGGGGCGGGGGGGTTGCACAGTGGCGCGGTGAGTCAAGCAGCCGCCTGTCCACAAGAAGCGCCCGGGTTCAAATCCCGACTCCGGTGCCTTTCTGTGTGGCTTTGGCATGTTCTCCCCGTGGTTTTCCCCAGCTCATCCGGTTTCATCCCACAGTTCAAACATATGCCTAGGTTAACTGGCCTGGGAACTAAATTGCCCCCGGTGCCCTGTGATGGACTGGCGTCCCATCAAAGGTATAGCCCTGCCGTGTGCCCTGTGTCTGCCGGGATAGGCTCCAGCTCACCGCGATCTTGTAGAGGATTAAGCGGTTTCTGACAATGGATGGATGGTGAGGACATGGGAGAAAAATCCACTCGAAACATACAGGCGTCAGGGTCAGGGTTGAACCTACGACCTCCTGCATACCAGGCGAGGGAGATAACGTCTTGCACGGAGATTAAATTGCCATGAACTGCACAAGGCTATGTTTTTAGAGAATGTCCAAGCTAGATTCACGTGTGTCCACGTAGGTTTAGGTTAGGTTTTCTTTTAGCAGTTAAAACACATTGGACCTGGTTACAGAAACCTGGGTACCTCAAAACAGCACAATCACCAAAACGTTAAGCACAATCAATGACATGCCTTCACGAATGACAAGATTTGATGCAGGATCCAAAATATGGGCAATTAACGTGAACTTATTTCACGATTACTGCATGTAAACTACACATAACAAGTGGAATCAAAGCTGATGAGTCAAGTGGATTAACCATAATGGCATGAGCTATGTTCTCCTGTGTAAGGCTGTATAGCGATTTAACAAATACAAAACTTACCTTTTCATAATGAAATATGGAAAACAAAATACAGTACTGAATATAACCTTGCTTGGCGACTAGTTTTAATGGGATCTGTATATTGCACAGAAAACTCACTTAACATTTTAACACAGCTAGATGAAGACAATAAAAACAATGCAGTATGTAAATGCAATGTGGCACGTAGACATGTAAGATTTAAAGTGCTTATTAAATGTATAGGTAACCATTTCTAGATAATGGTCATCGATTTTTATATTTTACCTTGCTTAGCATACTTTACATGTGTCCATGTCACAAGTGTAGTATTGTGTAATGCAGACATAAACATGAAACATCCGTTTACAATAGCATGACAATACTACAGTACAGCACATTAGTTGTCATATTTGCATGCACGAGCACTTGTCATAAATCGTGATATCAAATACCAGTTATTTTAAGCCGTGACTTCAATTGCTTCATTCGGACCTGCATACCATTTCTCATCGACCGATATTGGACTTCACGTGAATGGAAATCCATTAAAAAAAATTGACGTTTCACAAGAGCAAGGACAATGCTTCACACACAGACACAGATATGAAAGAATTCCCTTAAATTACCCCGAACGCCAAACTCTTGTTTGCCAATCTTAAGGCACACATTGAGGTACCCTTAAAACCAAAGAATGCATCACATTTGTAAGCATGCAAACGTGTTTATTAATACAATGGAAATACAATTGAAACAAATATGCACCAAAAACAACTAAATAATGAAAATCAAATACTTTTCCAGCTAATAAAAAGATACCAATGTGAATAAACTATGAAGGCACGTGACATTCGTTCAATGCATTGCTTGAAATATGGCAGAATATATTTGAGGAAAATAAAACATTTACACTACTAATATTTGAGCGTATTTAATGGGACATTTCATACTGGATGGCACCAAAACATTTATGATTCACAAGACAACTGCTTAAATGCCATCTGCCATTGTAACAACGTATACCTTTCAAATGGACATTAACACAAAAGCAACACCAATCCTATAAATTGGTTTGAAACTGACTTTTGAGATCTAGAATGTAAAGAAATGTTAATACTTAAGTGTTGATAAACAACAACTTTAGTGGTGAATTAGGTTCACGTGTTGACACTTTTTTACTTTAAAAACATACTATTGAAAATATATGAAGACACAAATGTTAAATATTTTATATATGTAACCTACGCTTGATATAATCCTGTTATTTTGGCTCACATTATTGAGAATGATGTGGATACAATTTACAGTAGTGATTTTAAATTGTTTTTACCCATTTAAATTGATGTTACATTTACTACATTAACTATTTCCTCTGCACCAAAACAACTTGGGCCAGTCAACGTAAATTTATTTCACAATAGCAAAGAGTTACTCATGAGATTTTAACTTGTACACTACAACACATTATTTAAAAATATATACTATACTGTATAGTTGTTTACATTTACTCGTGATTTCCTAGAATACTAATGTAGAACATTGGCTCAGAAGTGGTATTATGATTAATGCAAATGACAGGTGAATTGTTTAGAGATTAAGCAATGTTCATTTTAAATATCTCGGTAATAAGATTGAACTACAGTAACATGTTTTATCTTTGACAATGGTTGATTGTGAATTACAGCTGCTGCATATGGCCACGTTTCTCATGAGACTTGGCAATCAAGTGTCGTGGTTTTAAAATACATTTGATACCATTGGAGCAGGAGACATTTTGTTAAAGTAACACAAGCCATGTATAAACATATTAATATACTGTATATATATGCATTATACAACACTGTATATACACACACACAATTGTCTACGTTTTGTGGAATGGGATGTTAATTGAATATATGCATTGATTTATATTCAGTCCAGTTCATAGTACTTGGACTAAATTGTGCAGAATATGTCCAATTTTGCCAGGTCTCAGAAGTTAGCTGTTGTGGGTTAGTGCTTGGATCAGCTATCAGGATGCATAACAGGTTGTTGTAGTCAGCAGGGATAAATAGAGGGCAGCTCAGCAAGATCCTATGTTTTACTTAATAGAGTATTCTCTCTCACGTGTTCTAACCACCTTATCCAATCTGCACTGACCAGCGTGGTGAAGTATGGTCAAGTAAACTCAACTACCCGCAGTGTGCAGAACCCGTTATCCAAAAGTATACTGATAAAGATCCTTATATATTGAATTGTCTTCACCCAAAAGAATGCAGGCGCTGTAGCTTAAGAACGAAGTAGAATGAGACGTGGCTTGAACATTAGCACAAAATAATTTGATCAATATATTTTAAACTACTTTTAATTAGCATCGCATTCTAAAAACACGTTGATATACATACAGTACATATAGAGTACATATTTAGTGTGTTAGCTTAATCTAAACCAAGAAATATATCTTGATAATATATCAGTGTTGCGGCCATCGCTTTCAAAACTCATTGGTCACCAATGTATCTATAGACAATGATTGAACCTGTTTAAATTTATTTTTAACAATGTAGGTTCATCTGATAAATGGTATCTAAATGTAGTATTCCACCTTATAACCTTAAAAGTATGATTTCATATACAATTAGCTGAACCGTTAAAATGTCAGCTTTATCAATTAGTGGAGAGGGCTTTTTAGTTCTATATACCATAATACACCTTGATTTGCTACTGGTGCTAGCGTTTCAAATCACTTTGCTGAAAATCAACCACAATAATCATATTTGGAATTGGCCAATATTCATCATTAACAGTTCTCACAAAATCATGTACATGGGTCGCAAGGGGGCCGGAGCCTATCTCAGCATAAGCAGAGTGCAAAGCAGGGCTATACCCAGGATGGGACGCCAATCCATCGCAAGGCACTGGGGGCAATTTAGTCAGCAGGTAAATCAACCTAGGTAGCATGTCTTTGGAATTGGCCAATAAAATGCTATTATTATTATTAAAAAACATAGGCACATTAACCAACTGTTGTGGCCATCTTATACTTATTTTTGGCACAAGGAAATCGCTCACATGTTTTTGTTTAACGAAACTGATAGCACTTTCATTGGAGTTCTATGGGTAAAATAACATTTGTTATAGTCTTTCACCTGTAAGCTAAACATGCCTGAATAAGTGTATGTGCTGGTTGTGAATATTGTATATACGCATAGAAGTATTAATCATGCGTGTGTAGATTTGTATGCACATTATCTGATCAAGAGGATCTGTGTACTCATGTTTAATGTGCACATGTAGGAGTGAGTGCATTAACAGCTAAGTGCTGCAAGACAGAATTAGTTCATGCCCACTATGGCCACCAGGATGCGCTTGTAATCACCGCTTGTGTCCCCCTGAATCATCGTATACAGGGTCTTCTGGTACTGTTGAAGGAAGGCCTGTTTGATGTCCTGCAGGTCAATCTGCGGAAATAAGGTCAGAATAAATTAATAAAAGTTTTAACTTTATTGCGTCACTAATATTGCAACCATGCTTCCAATGGATTACATCTCAAGGTGGCCTGTTGCAGGGCATCCCCCGGTGGCAGCTGTCCCTACGAAGAGTGTGAATGAAGGACGAGCACACCAATGGGCATTAATCTGTAGGTAGGGGCCTACATTTAGTCAGTGACTCTCCAAGTTTGTTAGTTCCGAGTAAATTAAGACAGAATTTACGAAAGTGGGGTATATGTTCTGCTTCACGGAATTGTGAATACTAGAACTGGGCTCGCTCTTTTGAGTAGATGGGCCACTCACCTCGCTGCGAGACACGATGATACGGATGAGTCCCGAGTCGTCGGTGCCGAGCCCCTTCATCGAGTGGTAAAGCCTCTCAGCAAAGTACGCGGGCCGACTGCGTACACACTGGACTGCAGAGGGAAACAGGGTGCAAGGTTAAAGCACGCACACGTCAGGAAATGCAGCTTATTATCTTCTTGTGTGATATGCTACTGCGACAGGAGACTCTAAGTTACGTTACCGATAGCTCTCATGCCATCACGAATGTCACCAGAAAACTCCCGGTCGACCGTGTTCACAATATCACGTTGCGCCATCTGCAAAGAGCACAGGTAAATAAACACCTTTGTACTTACTTACGGTGAAACGTTACATATCCGACTAATTAGGAATCGAGGCAAAGGCAGATATGTGAAACATTTGGACATGTGAACATCTATCAACGGGTATTCAATGCACTATACAGTGAAATGGTCTGGGCAGACATGAGGTGGTTGGATATGTGACGTTATATTGTGTGTGGATAGGCAGGCGACACGGGGACTAATGGATGTCCAGGTGGAACGTACCCGGGTGTACTCATTGAAGGTCGCTTGTAGCTGTGGGAAGCTGCGACAAGCCAGTATCATGTTGAAGGTGGACTCATCTGTACCAAGTTTTCCCTCTCCAGCCGTGTACAGCCGCTGGGCATCGGACTGTGCTTTGCTCATGTCCACTGTCTGGGACTCATCACGATTGCCCTGTGTGCATATAAACATTGCTCAATTAACACATCCTACTCAGTTACAGTGACACTTGCTTGGTTAACGGATTCCACATGCAACCACGTGTTGACAACGCTGCAGATGCTTTATTTTTTTGCTTTAACTAACTCTAGCCAGTGAATAGCTTTAGCCGGCCACAAGAAATCTGGAACCTGATGTAAGAAAGGTGGCCCCCATTATTTACTGTGTATACCTCACCTCACGTGCAATACATCTTGAGGTGGCAGAAGGGGTATTTGAGATAAGTAAAGGTCAAAAGGTTTATTTGAAATGTAATATCACTTCCATACAAGGAGGTATAAACAATTGTACAATTTCTCTAATGAAGGAATTTCGGACCAAATACAATGTTCAGAATCAATATAGTATGGAGAATCTAAACTGCTTCATTTTAGTTATTCATACACCGATTCAAAAATAATGCCTTAAAATTATGAGTACCTGGCACATAGAAATGAGCAGGCGTTTGAAGTGTCCGCTGGTATCGGAGCAAATGTCCTTCTCCAGTGTGCGATTAAACTCTTCACGGTAAACGCGAACTATCTCCCGGATCTCCTGGTTGGTGCGCGTGCACATGATCTCAATGAGGACCTTCTCATCCGTGCCTGCTCCCTAAAATGAACAAAATCAACAACATATTCTTAGCTAAGGAGTATTGACTGGATGTAAAATGTTTTGTCATAAAAGTGACTATGAATGGTAATGATCCGTAGAGAGAAATCAGATGTAAGTTTTACAATTCTAGTTCCATACATCTTCGGTTACTATAAAAAACATTTGAAGATGGTATCATGACACGTATACCTTTGTATTTACCTAATTATCTGGACTAGCAAATATATAAAATAAAGTAAAAATAGAATTGTAAGGTAAATCGAGATAAAATTATAATAAACATTTAAATCAACTAAATGAAAGACGTTTCACATGCAACCTCTCTCCCTCACGAAACGTCACGAGGGAGAGAGGGAGATCGCTCGACACGGCTATCCCAAAAAGAATAGCTCTGAAGAGCAACCATAGTAAATCGAGCCATGAAAACCTACATCAAGTACGACTGAATAGCATTACAATTTCATCTGTGCTATGCATTTACTCACATTATGGCTACAACCAGTATCCACTAGATTTGCTTTACAAATATTTTTCCATCAATCCACATCGGGAACTTGGAATGTAAACAATATGACAGCACGATGAGACGACGTTAACATTACTGAC
Source organism: Geotria australis (assembly GCA_036362915.1). Lineage (NCBI taxonomy): Eukaryota > Metazoa > Chordata > Hyperoartia > Petromyzontiformes > Geotriidae > Geotria > Geotria australis. Next base: position 4,536,299 of record JAZEWU010000002.1, read on the forward strand.
AGTATAACGATTAATCTGAAACCTACATTTTGCATGTGCACTGTGAATGGAATGTACACGTACCTTGATCGCTTTCATGAGGCTCCAAGCATCATAGTATGTGGTAGGCATGAAAAGAGCCAAAATTATTTCCTCAAAATTACCACTCAGCTCTGACCTCAGATCTCGGATTAAGTCCTAAAAAGAAAAAGGAAATATTTATATTACTATTATGTAGAATACCATAAAAGTGAAAAATTGCATGTGAGCAGTAGTTGGAGGCAGTCGCCCTCCAGCAACAACGGAGGGCGGAGGAGCGAGGCTCACAACAGCGAGCCGAGCGCCGAGCGGCCAAAGCACAGCAAGTTGGCACGGTAGGGAGCTCAGCTGGTGCATCTGCCAGTCATCTCGGTCAGGCAGCCCATGACACCTAGATCTGTCCTGTGACCTCCTGTCGACGAGCCGTCGATACTTCACGTGGCCTCAAGGTGCATATGGCCTGGCACAGGCGACGTAGTGACGTCACCGCCACTTAGTGGCGAAAGGCGGTTGTTATCATTTGCATTGAGATTTTAACCATACTACATTTCTTAAATTGATGTACTGTTTATGAAAAATGCTAGTCATGTGCCATAAAATACAAACATGTTTAAATTAGACTTCAAAAGCCTCTGAGTTTACATTATTAAAGCATGTCTTTGTCCACAAGTCAAACTTGAGGCGGAGCAAAAAGCTTTTTGTGGTTTTGTGTGCTATTTTCACCTTTCCATACATGGTTTTAAAAGCCAGTTTAATCTTCTGTCGCTGATCGTTGGAACGATTTACAATTATGTCAATCAGCGCTCTCTCATCTGTGCCTGTAAAACATGCAAAAATAAAACCAGCATTAGAAAATATACAGGAGAACCTCGCCGACCGCATCTTGCACCCCCAAGGGGTGCGTGCACCCCAGGTTAAGAGCCACTGATCTAATACAACCTAAAAAAGTGTCGGTAGTACCAAACCTTCTAACCTGTTTGTAAAGCAGATGAGGCAGCTAAATGCCCTTGGATATAGAGGGGGTGAAGGCTAGTCACAATGCCCACAAATGTATTTAACTTTGAGATGATGAATACATATATGTGTAATATACCATATATTTCTAAACAAACACAACGCATAAAATAATTGAGCACATCAACCAGCCTGATAAAGCGTCAATTACATTTTAAGCAACTTAAAATGAAAAACCAAAACAAACACCTGCGGAAGGTAGCGAGGTGTTGCAAACCGCTGCTGACAACTAATCTGGATAAGAGAGTCCGAGGCTGGCATTTTCTATTTCTGTAGCGCAAAGAATCGCACTTTATCAGTAAAATTTAATCAGAGAATAATTACCGAACGAGTTTATATGGCATATATTGGGAGTACATGGTGTAAAGCCAGGCTTATATATTTATTTATTTTTGTCAAATCGCATGTTTGAGGTGTCGCAGGAATCCCGTAAAGGGCTTTCAAGCTCACTGGGGACTTTTCTGCTGTAATAATAAACATCTATCTAGCTATCTAACCCACTTACCAAGGCCTTTCATGGCACGTCTCAGAACCTCAGCGTCATCCTGGGCATTGAAGTTGGAAGCGGCACGGATTGTACCACGTGCTACGCCGCCTGCGCTCTGGTACACCTGAGACAGGAATAGCGGAATAGCACGCACACACAGTGAATGGCTCATACAATCGAACACGCAAACATTATTCACCCAAAGGCGACACTGACGGTGTACAAAGAAATTATTTGCATCTGTTTTTATTTTCATACATGCGCTGATTAGTTTGTTCATAAGTAGTGTGCATGTACTTCAACGAGAAAACAGTTCATGATCTCATGCAACGACTACAAGGATAAATTATAGTAAGTGAAAATAAAAATGCTTATCCAGTGATGACATTTCAATCACATTTACTGTGTGCGTTCTAAATTGCAATATTAAATAGTAAAATTATTATTCTCAGCAGCGATGCCACACCTGTGTAGGGGCGCTCTGGGATTGCTGGTAGGCTGGCTGGGCGTACGAAGCACCGGATGGCTGTTGAGCAGGAGGTGCTGAAGGGGCATATGACGTTGGGGGATTCTGGTACATGCCAGCTGTGCGCACACACGCACACAAACACCAATACACATATGTATTATGGATGTTGACCTGCAAGCAGTCAAATATGGAACAGTAGGATCCTGAGTACTGTGCAATATGGTACGTTCACAGCACAGCTGACACTCAACATTATGTTCCCTCGTGGGAACATAATTATTGTTATGTATTATTAAACTTGTTTTCACATAATGTTACGCCTATGACAACATCACTAAGGAGGGACTTCAGTTCAGATAGGGTGGCTGGTCATCATACACAAGCAGGTGTAGTATGCTGCTGTGGCGCTAAATCGTCAGCAGAGGGCAGGTAAATCCACTGTGCTCAAACGTATACGCTTACCACCTAAGCCAACCCCCAATAATGAGCGTGGTAAAGTACGGATAAAAAGCACTGTGATGGAGCAAGTGTCACCTTGTGGACCGGGTTGAGGGGCGGCCTGATAGCCCGGTCCTCCAGGGGGTGCAGAGTAGCCACCACCAAAGCCACCGGGAGCTGGGCCTACACACACGCAAACGCGAGTTCAGGCATAGTCGAGCACAGCTGTCCTCAAGCAGCATCATACCTTCCCCAAACATGCATCATAACACAACTGCGAGCAATGCATTGGGCATGAGAGCACTAGGAGTTAAGTCCTTCACAAACAATCCATAAGTCTCTGTTCTTAAAAAGCAGAAAGTAACTACACTTTAATAGTTAACTGTTTGAGTTTGGATCTATTACAAAGATATTTAAAACAATCTAAATACGGAAAATGTGTTACTTTCTGATTAATTACATTCTGTTAGTGAGTATAAGCATTCATTATACCATGTGTGACCAAGGCATACCTGGAAAATACTATTTGAATTTCACATTAACATGCTTTACAAAATGTTCATCCATCCATTTTCAGAAACTGCTTAATCCTGTACAGGGTCGCCAGAGCTTATCCCGGCAGACACAGGGCGCAAGGCAGGGGTATACCGAGGATGGGACGCCATTCCATCACAAGGCACAAAATGTTCATTCCCTCAATTAAAATTCCCTATTTCCATGATTAATTGAAAATTCTGCAAGAGCCTACTATTAGTGCAAGTACATTTTTTTAATGTATACTGAAGACGTAGTTTTAGGTAACATTTTTACTGACGAAGGAAGCATCTGTTTCCCACCAGGAATTATTTATGAAAGCAAACAGTGGTTAAAAATGCAGAAACAAGTTATTTCATATATTGGTTTGCAATACCGTTTTAAAAGTATATATCCGTTGAAAATTTGAACACACTGAATGAACGCATTCATAATACTCCCAAGGCCACATTTGTGCGCTTGAAAGACTTTGGATCGTCTGATTGATGCACTTTTAACTGTTAGATTTTATTCACTAACAGGACGGTATACATTTTGTACAATAATCCATGCAATTGTGTAATGAACATGGACTGTGGCATTGTATTTCACATTAATAAACATGAAGAGTGGTGGTAAATGGTTGAAGGAATACCCTAATGTCCCAAAACATATTTTCATGACAAGATCCATATTCAATTTGCGTTCATAGCAGTGATGTTTTAGGATGATGTTTTAAAGTTTAGACCACACACACACACTCAAAAATGTCTATAAAACATGCACACTCAAAACAAAAATTTCACTCATGTGTGCTTAGTGGCCAAGTCCTCACAACCAAAAGGTAAGCTGCAAAGCAGTGGCTGGCAAGCCATAAAGGGGTAATGCTCATTTGTTTGGCTTCGTTACCTTAAGCCACAATTGATCATGTACAATCTACCAGAATAAACACAATTGATCAGGAGGCAGGAATTATTAACCATAGAGAGGATTCCCATCAATATTTCATTTTGTTGTCGCGTAATTTCACCAGCAAAGACGAGTGGTAAAGAAGAGTGGATCAACAAGCAAATTCTTGTACATAAAAAGTCCTTCGGGTCATAAATATCAAACATAACATGGTTTTAAAGACAAAGACATTAACTCCATCTGGGATTGCCAGTCAAGGTGATATAGAACGAATGTCTAGGCATGAGAGAGTGGATGTACAACCCCTCCAGAAGAGTAGATCTATCCCTGGAGATGAAGATAGGAAGACACACGTCAATAGATAGAAATAAACGACAAATAGTACGGTATATATATCAAAACATGAAAGCTTTGTAAGGCATATAAATACATTATTAAACCATAGCAGGGGTTGTGTAAACAGGCTACTGAACATGCAAAAGTCCATTTGTTGCCAATGCTTGTGTAATCTTTTTAATATTAAACCATAAAATCGTCTGAGTTACTTTCATTTTGCCCATTAAAATAATACAAAAATCAGAAATGATGTGAAACTTGCATTTTGTGCAAGTCAACATGAACACATTATTGTATAGCAGTAGAGTATTCTATATTTTTGAAAAAAAACCCGTTAACCTTCGTCTGCATTCATGTAGAGAAAAAATGGGTACCATTTTAAAAGGCGAGCAAAGTTAGATGAAAAAGTGCCAACTATATAGGTTTCCATTATATCCAGCAGCAGCTGTTACCAATCCACTGTTGGATAAAGGCCTTCCAACACATCTACCACTTTCAATGGTTGTGGCTTTTGATAATAAATTGCACACCTGTATAAGAGCTATTCTCATCTCTATACCCATAGTGATTATCCTCAAGTGTATTTCCTCTTTTGGCTGCCATTTCATCATCCCTTGTAGTGATGTGTACTGACCAAGATCACGTTTCACAAGATGTACCCAACTTGCATCTTTCTCTGATCTTTCTCTTTCACTATAATTCCAAGCACCCACGATATAGAAAAGGCAAGTATAAAGGCTCACTGGTTAATATCATGTTCTTCAGGAGTGTCTATCTAAAGTGCAATACATTAAATAACTTGCTTTACCAAACTACGATTGAAACACACAACTAGAATTTAACCATTTTAAGAATTCAAATACTGTACATCATGACCCTTGTTCACGCACACGTTAATCCATTGAACAGCTATGCGCCTTTTTTCTGGTACAGTATACCACGGTAAGGAGCCTGTAACAAAAGCACTCAACTAAAATTTAGTCAAATAAATATTTCAAAATGTTCAATGGCTATGCTGTTAAACGTCATGTCAGCTTGAATAAAATAATGCATTAACATAATGACCCTTCTAAAGTAAAGTAGATCAGACAATACAACAATAAAATACATGTTATGCACTGAATATACATTATTTTCTTGCACTTCTAGCTGTGAGAATTGTGTATTGATTCTCATTTAAGTAAAACAATCAAAACACCTAGTGCAAATACATAGAAGAAAAAGGAAGCACACGCATTACATATCAGTATAGTACTTCATTTATTAAACTTCTAAACATTACACAGTATTGAATTGCAAATCACTTACAAAGAAATACACCATGATACATTAAATCATCAAAATTTGATAACAGGATTAATGCCACAATTCTATAACTAGAACACCAATTATGAGACATATTTTACCATATAGCCAGAAACAGCATGATTTTTCAATGTCAATGCCTTGACAAAAAAGGAACTTCACTGACTAGCTTTGGGTCATTTACAATTAATATTAGTGCATTCTAATGGCATCGATCTTTGGCACCAGTGCAACTACAGAGCTATTTGTGTGAGCAAGAGTAGTCATGTGCTTTTTTGCAATATATTTGTAATGGCATACATGCAGGTCCTTGTTTATAGGAAGTGTTCGGATGAAAAGCCACCTAAATGACAGCATTAATTAACACAGGTTTGCTGAAGGTTATATACAATATTCAGCCCCAGTGAAAATAAGGCAAAATATTTCGTGAATAATTAACGTGAGGTGTAGCTGTTCAGCTGAATCGATGCAAGAATTTAACATTGAACAATTATTGTTAGAATTAATCTAGGGTGAAATCAAACTAGTTTTCACAATCCCAAAACTATTGAGAAATTTAACAAAAAGCATGTGTTTGGGCTGGCAGGAATTGTGAGCCCAAGGTAAAACACAGCACAGTATATAAACACGAATATTTGGCGTTTTGGTTAATCATTTACCAACAAGTTAATTTCTACAAAACAGCATTACTGTGTTCAATGCTTATCCATGTCGGGCAATAACTGTTAGTAACGGAAAATTGAAAGATTAAAGCATTTTCTGCTTCAGTGTAGGCAGTCTACATGGGATTTTCCACATGGGAGTTCAAGACCTGATTGCTGATAACATGCATGACTAACTCAGTGACCAAGACGTAGATCAGCATTGATGTTTATAGTTGGTATCACAACTGCCACAAGTGTCACTGAATTTATTGTCATTGTAAGCAAGTCTCTTAATATTGTGCAATTGGTAGTTTGTCTTTAACGCCAGATATAATGGAACCGTCTTGTAGGAAGAGGAAAATAAGATTTGTAATTGGGCCAATGGGTAATCGACTAGGCTACATGTGAGAATGATTTCTTTTACGGTATATTATCAGAACTGGATGAAATGGTTTTAGTACGAATTAAGAAATAACATGGGAAGCTTTTTGTGCCAGTGTACAAATAATGTAAAATATACAAAGTTTTAACTTTTCTGGTAATTAGAGAAGTGTTAAGGTCTTAAAACAATCAGTGGGAAGGACAATGCATATATTATCATAGCATGTGTTTGCATGTTTTTGCCACAAGCATGTGTGGCTGCTTGCAACCTGGAACCTTTGCAAAAAGGTGTCCATTTGGTGTTTTAAAAACGTAACACTTCTCTCATTGCCAGAAAATGTAAAACCTTGTATATTTAAGCAATAACATGTTTGTTACTTAAATGAAAAGCACTTAAAACGTTTGATTATTCCCAAATCATCATCATCCCTGATTTGGTTATATGTGTCCCATTGTGAATTTAAGTATAAATTAAACACCTACACTAAAAACGAAAGGCAGGGGATGCACTGTTTGGGGAATAAAGATGTTTGTTAGAATATTTATTTGGAAGTGAAACATTATTAAGATAACTATTTGTAAAATACATGCAAAAAGAGACCTGTGCAACAGTGCTTCCCCTGTATTCACATCACTGCCAAAGAGGTATCACAGAATACATGAAACACATATATATTACACACGCACACTTGTACTTGATATTCACCAACTAGTTATGAATTTCTGTCAAACCACAATCAATGAGCTATGCATGGATGTTCAGTTAATTTAACCTTACATATCATAGCTTTACTCGCATACCATGCACACTTTGGCATAGATTGCATATACTGCCATAGCCTTGTTTCCTTTATAATTTTAATTGCGTTGAAATTCAGATTACTCTAACTACATGTATACATCAACCTGCACTGATCAGCATGGTGAAGGAAGTATGGTCGAATCACCCTCACGGTCGAGAGTCTGGCAAGGCCTTCAATCAGCAGTGGATTGACATGGGTTGCACATTATTAAATGGGGAATGTTCAAACTAAAGTTAAGCGTGTACTCTGTCGCACTACAGTATTATTGACCTAGCTTATCAATTGAAATGTATTGGCACAATAGGAAAAACATGTTTAGGTACATGTACATAGCAATGGTATGGTTGAGTAAAATTATGGTATTTCGTGAACATGGAAAAATATGACACCTTTGTATATTGTGAAAATTACACTGTTATTTAAAGTGCCTAAACAAACTATAACTGGAATTTAACATAGTATGTACACTAAATTCCAAATATTTGCAATCACAATAAAGAACATTTAAAGTCTTAAAAAGACGCACCATTTCATATCATGGCAATATTGTTCAAAGTATGTCCTTGAGTTTCACGGCTGACTAGAGTTAAAGGCATTCAGGTTGCTTAACAATTAATAAAGGATCTGCTTCATTGGAGGCACTGGATTCAGTATCCACCTGTTTGAAAGACATTAAGAATGTATGTTTCATTTACAGATCAATGTTTAATTTTATACAACTTTTAGCAATCATACAAATGGGATATTTGGCCAAGTTTCTGTAAACAATTGCATGATAAGATGTATATCAATAAAAAAATAGTATTACTGTAATTGTGTATACAGCATGGGTCATGATCTCACCCATATGTACAATCTTAAGAATTTCAATGTGACTCCTATGCAGTTTATACAATAATTCTGATCAGCGTATGTATACAGTAGAACCCCAATTATCTGAACCTGGTGTAATGTGTTTTGCATATCAGGCATTTTCACAATATACGGAGTAGGAAAACATGAATACCTCAAAGCATTTTAATGTACATAGCTGCTGCTGTGGTCATCACAAGAGGCTATTCTGATTATCAACTCTTAAGTAAAAAATGGCGGTGGTCCAGTCCAGGTAGAAATTCTTGAAATTTCAATTCAATTCAATTCAACTTTATTTGTCAACTCTACCATATGTACAGGACATACAGAGAATCGAAATACCGTTTCTCTCAGACCCCGGCG
>JAZEWU010000002.1:4552238-4581334 GCA_036362915.1 Geotria australis
GAAAGGCACCCCGAGCCGAGATTCGAACCCGGGGCCTTCTTGCTGTGAGGCGGAAGCGCTACCCACTACGCCACCGTGCCGCCCTGGAGAACAATATATACATTATTGTAATAAGGACATACAATAATTAAAGAAGTATATATTGTTCTCCAATATATACTTCTTTAATTATTGTATGTCCTTATTACAATAATGTAAATGGAACGCCAATTAAATCTCCAAAGTGTTGATGACGAATGACGGTGCCTGCAGGCACGGTAAGTTTTCCGACCAGCACAGGGAACAGCTATTGACATGGCAGTGAGTCACATTTTCCACAAACACCCTCGGTTAACACAAAAGTCACAACTGTGTTGCGATCGTTCCGTTTTACGTGGTTTGGACATCCTGTGGGCGACTCATCGCAACCAACGTTCACACTTCGAAGCCATCTAACCCGCAGCGATCGATCTGCATTTACATACAGGGCTACTTTCCATTGTTGTTGACATTTAAATCTAAACTCCGTTCTATAATATATTTTTTGCATCTGACGGACATAAAAAGTAGCCAATTTTCAACTACTTAATTTTGTCAAGATTTCCGGTTACGGGATGAAATGTAATGACTAGACTGTTCGTGAGTCATAAGTCACGTTACAACATACATCACAGTAAGGCTGTCCAAAACAAAATACAGTGCCCCATGACTACGCAGATTGATGAGTGATAATGAATCATACGTTTACTTTACTGAACTGTCCACACAAAGTTACAGGCAACCACCCATTCTTATGTGTAAGTACTGTATGGGTGCGGCAAAAATAGTCAGGTTCTGTGGGATGGCGTAAAGCCCACCACCAGCACAGTGGTGGAATTTAAGGAGGGGTTGTACTGCTTGAGTGCCATTGGTGAGGCTGCTCGTTGCAACCAAATTTAAATACTGTACAAGGCTAATAATAAACCAACGCTCACAACTCCCTCCACCACACCATATGCAGCAATGTATATGACAACGAGTGGTGGTGTGCTCAAGCTTACTGGATATCCTGGAGCTGGTGGGTAAGGACTGGGGTTTCCACCAGGGTAGCCGGGATAAGACATTCTGCAAAACACAACAAAAATGCAAGTGATTGTGTGTTTTTCAATGCGATGCATTTGAAAATAGTATATAATCCATCCATTTTCTAAACCGCTGTCCTGGTGAGGGTCGCGGCGAGTATATTATCAGAATTAAAGTAATTCCATATTTGTAAACCATATTGTTGTTCTGACATTACCACTAAAAACAAGGTAAACGCATTCTCTTGTGCAAAAATGGGTACCTCTAAACTTTCTATGGGCCATACCACGATTGCATAACCCAAAAATGACCTTCACGTCATTCAAACAACGAGAATCACCAGAATTTTGTTTCACAAGTTAGAAAATGGTTAGGTCGATAAATCTATTTTTTTACAAGACGATGAGCGGTACAGTACTGCATACATGTTTTTATTATCAAATGCTAAGAAGCGGAGGGCATTCAGGCCATGCTATATTTTAACATGCGAACAGGGCCCTATGACAGTAAATGCATTATCATTCTGTCGTGAGAACAGTATTCCTCCATATTATATACATGTTTTTTTTATCGAAAGCTATTCAGTACCATCGTATCAATTTATACGTAAAGCAAATAAATTCCTAAAACCACATAAGCATTAGTTTCATTAGCCAAACCTAAATGCTTTCCACGCTGTATAGTCCAAAGGGCTCGCTTGTCTGGTCAATACAAATTTAAAACTCCGCGTCAATTACTGGAGAAAACAACAGTAATTTCCATGATGTTTAACCCATAACTGAATCTAGCCAGACATTCAACCACGAACCCAACGAGCAAATTTTCAACCACATTCGTATGAGCAGGTTAGTGGGCCTTAACAATGCACTACCTGGACAAACGATTGCATCACACTCTAGCACGGACATGTTAGGTTCTATTTTTGTGGGTAATTAATATTTAGGATGAGTGGCACATAATGGTTCGCAATTGACAGCGGTTTTGCTAAAACACACGCGTGTTAAGTCACAACAGAAACACATAACTAAATAGGAAACTGCCACTTCCATCACAACAAAGCAAAACGGCTCCTTTGTTTTTGGTGCACTTCCACTTGACAGACACCATGAATTATACATAGCCACCCTTGCTTAACCTTGCAGCTCTCACTGCGTATTATTTAAGAATGGTGACAACCGGTGTTATTGTTGTATCAAAATGTCCTTAAGCGCGGACCAGAACTCAGCGAATTCTATTATTCGCGGAAGTGCCATGGTGTCTATTAAAATGAGCCGTCAAATGTGAGTACACGAGTAGCAAATACCAAACAATAGGAGGCAGAAAAACACAACTGTGGTGTGTTGACAGTACACAGACGTAATACTGTAACGTGGGGGTGTGCAAGGTATGTACAGAGTTCGTAGTGTACACCCTACTACTACTACAGTATATGCAATAGTAAATAGAAATATGTCAGTGACTGAGCAAAATACAGTACCATGGGTATTGCTTAATCACGCCTTAATGTATACATGATGGAATAAACACAGTAGGGGGGAACCAGATTAAACCCATATACTAATAAGTCGAATATACCTGTATTGCTTAACGCAAGGAATACGATTACTGTACAACCAAGCAATTCAATGGTCGATTTGGGTAAATCGCGAATTCCAATCGTAACCTATGGGCGCGGAATTTCACACAAACACGGAAACGCCCAGGCCTAAAGAGTCTTTAACGTCTCCTGACGGCATGCGATCACATGGGTCAATAACAGATCAAGTAAAATTAGTGATGTAAGTTGTCACGGCTCCACGTAGAAGGCGAAACGCCTGAAGATGCCCTCTAACGTGGGAGACGAAACGTTGCGAATGAGACACAAGTCAATGAGTTTGCATTTAATCTGGAAGCAAACCATTGAGCTATGAATCTAATTTAAACACATGTCCAGCGGGGGAGGGGTAAGCAAGTTACAAGATCTCAGGGTGCGGGGGCCAATTTAGTCAGGAGAGATTAACCTAGGCAGGAACACTCGACACTACTATCCCGAAAGAATCATAATGAAAACCAATTCTCAACGTAAAATTAAATGACGTAACGGCGGGAGAGGCTGCGGAGAGAACGCGAGAGCCGGAAGGCCGAGGAGGAGGACGCGACCAACTCGACCACTGACGCGGACCGCGGGCAAGGCGACCATAACACCCAACAGCAGCAACAACAAGCCAACTATACAAACAAAATAACACATGTAGGTTTGTCACGAAGCGATATACGAGAAATGCTCTTTCGGGACAGCCTTGCCAAGGAGGGATGAGGGGGCGCTCGACACGGGATCAGAGCGGCCCTTGAGAGCAATTCACAAACATCAATAATAACCATCCGAGGCGCGAGCCGCGCACGGGCTTAAAGCCAGCCGGCGGCTGTAAACCGCGGCCCGCTGGCTATTATGCGTTGCTCACCTGCTCTTTCTTGAAGTCGTGCAAGGGACGGGGACGAAGACAGACGGGCGAGCGAGCAGACGCGAGGAGACGAACGAACGACGTCGTCAAGATGGACTCTTTAAAGGGAGCACGCGGAAGAGCTCGCACGCCAGATCCGCGCGCGCGATTGGTCCAGCGCCCCCCCCACGTGACGCACGGCGCGTCAGGTGGGGGAAAGGGACGGCCGCAGCGGACATCTTAGGTGAGGGAAATAATAAATATACTAATGTTCATTTTTAAAAGCGACCGTCATCTAAACTCTAAAGGTCACAAAGCGCGGTGTACAACTCATAAACACAGCGAGCAGGCTGATAGATGGTCCCCCCTCCCCCAAATAAATAATAAATAATAAACTCCCATCCATCTCGTTTCAATGTCTGATGTCGGCGTTGATCAATCATTACAAACACTTCGAAGCCGAGCTGAAAGACAACGATGTCCAGAAGCTAGCCATCGTGCTTCGAAGAATCGCAAAGAAGAAGAAGTACATTCTGGAGCGGGTTGAGCGAAATGGTTTTGTGAAGAGTAACGGCGTGCACTCATCATCGCTATTGTCACTCGTATTCGTGAATTTGGCATTCATCAGTGTTCCACGGTCTGCTTTGAGTGACTCGTAACTCACTCATTGGTCTGTCTTGAATGACCACCACATTCGCACTGCTGCTGGACAGGTTTCAATGTTCCATTTGTGCGTCAAGTCCTCGCGTCTCTCATGGTTTGTTCAGTGGATGTCGCTGAGAGACGCTGCCCATAAGTCCACAAGCGGGAGCGATGGCTCCCCGCCCGTGACTTCACGGCGCCTATACTTTATCATGGGGGGGCTCATCCCTTACCAAGATGTCCACTCGCCTTGCTCCGGTTTACATTATTTTAGGCTTGCGGCGCTCCGGCTCAATAACAAACCCGTTGTGGATTCTTTATCTCGTTCAATTCGCGTGTAGTATATTATCGCGCATTCATGAACACATACACAACAGGCGCGCGTGCTCACGAAGAAGCCGTGGGTGGTGTTGGTGGAATTACAACGGAAAGTTGCACAATGTTTTTGCGCGTTTTGCGAAGGCGCTGTAAAGTTAATGATTTGAATGTGTGGCCGTTGGGGGAAATGACGTTACAAAACTAAATCACTTGCGCAACGCCCGTGACGTCTGAGGTGACAACGCCCTGACACGGCTCGGCTTGGTCAACGTGTTCTCATGCAGCAGAGTTCACGCGTTCGTCGTTGTTTGCTTCGTGTTTTGAATTTTAAAACCAACCGGTGTGTGTGCGGGGAGCGGTGGCTCAGTGGTTAGCGCGCTGGGCTACAAACCTGACTATGACCCGAGTTCGAATCCCGCTCACGGCCACCAACACCAGTGACGATTTTCTGAACAGATCCTGAGCCTCCCCCTAGGTCGACTCAGCCTTAAATGAGTAGCTAGTGCAGTGTGTACATGTTGCCACTAGGGAGACAAAGGCGGCCGGGCGTGGTGCTGGCCACCTACTCCCTCGTGTGCCGTGCTGGCCTTCATAGGTGCTCGTTAACAGCGCTTCACCCTACACTGGCCTACAGTCTGTTAAGCCTATACGGGGGATCTTTGTCCTTAGACACCCCCCCCCCCGCCGCCCTGTATTAAAGATATCAACATCTCAGTGTCAGAAACCGCTTAATCCTGTACACAGTGTACAGGGTTGCGGTCAGCCGGAGCTTATCCCGGTAGGGATAGGGCGCAAGGCAGGGCTATACCCAGGATGGGACGCCAGGCGATCATAGGGCACCGAGGGCAATTTAGTCAGCAGGAAAATTAACCTATGCAAGAGGAAGCCGGCGTGCCCAGCGAAAACCCACGCAGACACGGGGAGAACATGCAAATTCTACACAGAAAGACACCCGAGCTGGGATTCGAAGCCGGGTACTTCTTGCTGTGAGGCGGCAGCGCTACTCACCGCCCCACCGTGCCGGCCCAGCTATTAACATATAGATGTTTATAATTGAGAGACGCGCCACGGCTATCCCGAATGAGCAGCTCTGAATAGCAATGCTCACGTATCAATACGCTTATAAATGTGTTCATAATGCAGTACGTCCTTTTATAACTTAAAGTCAATATGTAAGATACCGTGTATCAGAATGGAGTCCTGTATTAAGTTACGCATTGTATATCTCCCCTCCATGCAATACGAAGAAAACTGCATATATAACATTGTACATTATTCGAGTGGGTTTTGAAACTTACGTTTTGGAACACACGACGTTATTCATGTTTGTGCAAATAAATATATGGTACCCGTGATTCAGTTAAGAACCGTGTGTTGAGTTTTATTCTGAATGGAATCTCACTATGGTCACAGGAATGTTGTCCTTGTTACTCGTCCTGCTCGTCTGCCTATATAGCCTGTGGCAGTGACCTAGCAAAGTGCGACAACACGATGCCATCCATTGTCAGAGCCGGAGCCTATCCCTACAGACACAAAGCTGACCATCGTGCTTCGAAGAATCGCAAAGAAGAAGAAGGGCGAAAGGCAAGGATATACCCAGGATGGGACGCCAGTCCATCACAGGGGACCGGGGGCTATATAGTCCGCAGGTCAATTAACCTATGCAGCAGCATGTCTTTGGACTGTGGGAAAACCCACACGTACACAGAAAGAAAATGCAAACTCCACAGAGAAAGGCACCCAAGCTGGGATTCGAACTCCTAAACAATACAGTACTAAGTAAATATTGTAGACCGTGTAATAAAATATCTGAAGATATTATGAATGGTCTGTTTTCATGATATGCGGAGGGTCCCAATCTAAGTCTTAAATGTGCCTCATTTTAAAAGAATTAGACACACGTACAGCCTGTTGTGGCTCGTAAAAACTGGCCAGTGCGGAGGACAAACGAATCAGCTTAAGTCAGGTGCAATTCTAAGCAGTTCTCACTGGTTTTGGTGTGCACATGAACGGTTGGAACTGGACAGCAACAGAGATGAGACCTTAAACACAGGTTTGGAAAGGAGGGTCATAATTAGAAGTTGGTAAATTGGCTGTGGTTAATACTAAACCCTTACGATTGTAAAATCCAATTACTTTAAGACATTAAATGTGAACACAATTTTGCATCGTTAAATTTGTAATCAATGATAATAATAGCATTAAATGTAAACACTTCATATTGCATCATCATATTGCTGCCAAATAATCTTTGGTATTAGAATTCTGCTCCAATACCTCCACCACTTGGGGGCAACCGACCAACACCGGTAAAGCTGGATAACGGCTGCTTAAACCAGTCATGTGTGCGTAGATATTGGTACTTCTTTGTCATTTAACTCATACATTTTTAATCAAAAGAGCGCGGAACTTTATCCGCAGTGATGTGAGAGACGTACATCACAGATCCTATTATCCACGATGTTATCTGCAGTTGCAAGGATGAATTTGCAGATGGACTCCTGCCATCCATGAGTTTTGACATAATTGCAATGACCTGGTTACTAGAAGTGCATGATGCAAAAAAGGGCAGGTAAATGCCTGGGGATAACCCCAGGTGATTCATTTGACAGATGACTACCATTATCCGTGAAAAGAATTACAAAGTGGAAGCTGTTCCATAAAAGAGAATGACGAAAAACACAGATTTTAGGAAGAATAAAAACGCAATATTAGGTTTCATGGACCATAGAGTGGTGAAGAATCGGAATCATAGGGTCACGGATGAAAGAGCAATACTGAACATGATTGGACAATTTAACATCGTTGACTGGTAATTTTTTATTTAAAATGCTGTACAGTATGTCAATTTTCCATAAAACCAACCAAGACCATTTGCACGTTTCCACCCTTAGTTTGAACATACCGTCTTAATTTTATTATTTCCACAATAAACTTTCTTGGAGGTTAATACATGGTTCTTTAAATACCTATAATAGAACCATTTTTCCACAATGTATGCTTTTATAATTTTTATGTTTTACAAAGCTCGATGCATCATCCTTTAACATAATACTACACTAAAGTAAAAATACTGCAGATTAGTATTCATCACTAAATATGTCCAGCAGTGGACTAGCAAAATGCCTTCATAATAAATATGCAATAGCGATTTTGTTTTTGTGAAGTTGGGTATACCTCAAACAAACCATTTTAACCTATTTGATATAAAATAAATGCGAGAAGGCAGAGCCATATATGCTACATGTAGCAGGTATTGGAGGTCAAATAATCAGTGCTATATATAATTTTACCTTACGCTGTATTTCAATACTGTACTGTAATAAGTGCATCTAGTGTCATGCATTTGGGTTTCTGAAGCATTCAGATCTAACTACACTCCACCACAGTAGCAATTCTGGAGAGGTAAGGCATCATAAACACGTAATGAAATTTAGAGGTCAGCCACACAATATGACTTATGCACAGTAAAGTATTTGATATGTAATAGCAGACATGTTTTAAACAGTTCAAAAGTGATGCTTTATAAATTAGATCTTCATTTATCACTATTGGTCTCACTTAGGGAGGATGAAGTGGAAATTTGTTAGCAGATTGTGATGCCTTACCTGTCATATCAAGGCAAGCCAGTGCAATAATATACAGTATGTCATACATGTCATTCTATTTTCCGTTTTTTACACGAGAGGTTATGAAATGTATAAAAACCAATTGTTATTTATTAAAACAATTACCGAGTAAAATGACAATCCCTCAAGCTAGTAAGCTTTACTAATAAGTCTTTTGGCCTCATAGAAAACAGCTTTGGTCGTATATGCAGAGGATTCTGCTTATTTGAGAGATTGTGAAATTATTATGGATTTAATATGAATGCTGTCCGTTTGGATCAAATACTAAAACGATTTTCACTACACATTTATTTGAGGAGACTGAATCTACAGTATTTGGACTTTAAAAAAACAATTTGATTTATTAAGAATTGCAAATGTGCATAAATATGATATAAAGTTCACATATTTTATACATTTAAAGTACTGTACCGCATTTCATCAAATTCATATGAAAGTCTTACATTAACATTGAATGCTGCATATTTTTTCTAATTCTGAGATGTCAAATTCCCCGTGGTCAAAATTGTGCATCAAACTAAACCACGTCTTACATATACTGGAAAATCAGATTATTTTTAATTATCTAAGACTTTACACGAGACAACTTGTGCAGCCATTCCAGTGGCTAACTTGGCATCTAGTTTAGAGAAGTGCCATCTGTTATATTTGCCATGAGTTCAAACTATATTCAAGCTTCTGTTCAAGCTGGGCCAAGCTCAAACTCCATTTCTTTTAGGGTTCAGTCCTCAGACAGCTCCCATGATTCTTCAGCCATCTGCTGCCCTGCCACCTCCTCTGCTTCGTGTTCGGCCTCTGTTGTTGAGAAATATTTCTTGGCCTTGCCAATGAGCCGGAAGCCGGTTGCTGCCATACTCAGTGCCCTGCCTCCATACTGCAGCACTGCTGTGGCTGAGGGGCTCATGGGAGAAAGCAGGGTCTTAGCCGAACTGGCTCGCACGGGGGTCTGAATGAGGAGGTGGGTGGGGGGGTCATGAGCAAACCACACATCAGCCACTAACACAACACAAGGCTTTATAATCACAAATGAAATTGTATGACCTGTGTGCGGTTATATGGAAAACATAACCCTGTATGGCAGTGACTAATTTGTATGCATGTTTACTTGAGCAAGCACTAACTTGTTTTGAGGTTGGTCGTGGATGAGGTTTTTTTCCACTCACAGCTGAGTGTTTCCCTGCAGCTCCACCGCTGTTTTTAGAAGCCGGTTGAGATGAGGTACTTGGTGCTTGTGGCATCTTCCAATGTGGACATGGTGACTCTGACGAACAGATCCAAATCCTCATGCACTTGTATACTGGATTTTCTATTACATTGTGCCATATCATGTTTATATACAAGCCACTTTAATGGTGAATCATCTTCTGAGTTCCAAAGAATGCTACTTTTATATAATTTAAGGACACACTGCTGATGGAGGGATTGAAAAGTCTGTGAAACAAACTGATCCGCACTGCAATTAAAACGCACAAAAAATATGTTAACACAATTCCTACCTGTAGGTGGTTGTTGATGCAGGGCATGGAACGCCCAGGCTGCCTGGTCTGGGCAATAGTTTGGCACTTGTGCCATCATTGGAGCAGATTTTGGTGGAGGATACATTGCAGAATGTTGAGGGAAGACCTTGCCAGCTGGCGGTGGGTAAGCATGACCACATGGTGGTGCCACCATTCCACCGTCAGGTCCGACGAATCCTGACTGACTGGGACCAGTGAAGCCACTCACTCCCGGTGACCGCATATATTCTATGGAGGGATTTTCAGCTAGAGCAACGTCCCCAGAGACATGATGGCAGGGATGGTTGGAGCACGGAGGGTACGCTGTGCCTGTGTATACGGGGCTGTTTGGTGCCACAGGATTATTAGAACTTCTGACTGGGAAGGAAATTGCACTTGTTGCTGACTGATAAAAGGTCGTTTTGGAAAGGTAGAGCATTTCGGTTCCTGGTGGATAAGGGGCATTTGTCGTGGCGGAAGACTGATTTGAATTATTATGACTGCTGGGTACATCTTGCTCAGGATGGTTTGTTGGTGGGTAGACCAGACTGTAAGTTGGACGCTGGGCCATGTTACCAGCACAAGAGCCTCTTGCTTTTAAAGTGAGTTGGTACTAGACTTGACTTGCTCCACCTGTTAAGGCTACATTAAAACAAAGGATTACAGTCTGTTTGTAGATGGAATATTCTATATATGAATAATGCATGTTACAAGAACCTCGACAGCATGTTCATATATATTGAAAACAGTTCGTGTGTACGCATCTATATTTGAAACGTTGGTTCTAAATATGTAAGTGATGTATAATAGACTGGACAGCCTGAAACTCGTTTGGTATGGTTCTTAAAAAGATAAAGGTTTCTAAAATGGCCATTATTATTTTTGTAATAGTTTTTAACCCAAGTACTTCTCTGTTCCCCAAGTATATTTAAAGAAATAACTACAAACTAAAATATTGCGATCAATTAAAATTTAAGTTTTGCAAGGAATTCTGTACACTTCGTGAAATATTAATAGTATAGTACATTATTAACTAATGACATTAAGCAGAAAAAAGTGATCATTAATGCGTTTCATATAAAAAGGTTTGGTGTATGTCCAGAGACCTTGGTCAACGTGTATGTAAGATTTAGTATATTATTCCAAGTTTAAATGTTACTCGGTAGACAAGTGAACCATGTGTCTTCAAAAATATGGGTGTTATTACACTGATTAGCACACCACAAGTACTAAACAATACTGTAACACGTTTTAAAGTACAGTTTTAGTGCAAATCCATCAATATGCAGCTAAATTAACATTGTGACAAATAACGAAAGTGCTCTATATAAAATGGTAATTAACAACAATTGTTTTTACATTATTAACCATCTAGCAACACTAATATAATTATTGAAATCACATTTTTTCATTGTCCACACAATGCACTGTCACAAGTAATATATAGACATGTTCATTAAACATAAAACAAATCGGTTATAAAGTAAACGTTTAATTCAGAATGTCCTCAACGCCGTACTTACACAGGGGTATCTGGAGGCAGGCTATTGGAGAGTGACTGGGTTAAGGAACACGCGGCTAATTTCTATAACCCGACTGCTCTCATTTGAGTTCAACATTGGAATAACTCAAGCACTGAATCACGTCGGTGGATTGTGCTGCAGCTAAACAAAATAATGATAAGTGTGCATTTCAAACTACTATCCACTGCACTATGGATTTACAGCAGTTCCAAGTTATTGTGCCAACAGAGCATTTGATTACACAGCATTTGGTGGTAGATTTAGAGACACACAAAACAAATGCACGATGCTTTGTGTTTGTTCCAGAATCATCCATGGAAAGTCAGCTAAATGTGTATTATACATTTAAAACATACTTTTTCAAGATTTATATTTGTATGCTGCTTAAGCTTGGAGTCGCAATGAATGCAATTTGTACACATGAGGAAAAGCATGGTATTAAGAACATTTTGCCAGTGCTGTAACTATTTACAACATCGCTATTTATTTATTTACATCAAAAGGGAAAGTACAAGTAAAGCTAATCTTTCTAGAACAATATAGTGCAGTACACGGTACATACGATGTGTAATTTATATTCTGAGATTTTTTAAATTTAATTTTAAACATTATAGAGAGAAACATTACGTGCTTTTCTTGATCAAAAAGTAAAACTGCACATTTTTTACACGGAGATGGTAAATATTTAACAGTACTTATACGTTGACTTATTTATTGCATTTTGCCACTCACGAACTTTGAAAATAGTTACGGTGTCAGACCTTGTTTTACATAATTTGTAAGGTGGTAATCCAGATTAATAAACCTTCAATTGCAATGTGCTTTGGTAAGTGTCCTCTATTATAATCTCTAATATTCGAATATTTCCCAATTCCCTCTCGATGGGGCTGTATCCCAAACCGGCACTGCTCTGGCACTTAAATGTAATTTATCACTGGCACTGCAATGATGACAATCACAGTTTTGAAACGACCACATGTATGGCATCTTTGCTAATCCACTGCTGGATGAGGGCCTCCCCATGTCACGCACGTCGTGGGGGTTATTTGACCAAACTTCGCACTCGTCAATGTATTTTGGTGAAGGTGGAGAGCATAAACGTGGGAGCTTGTTAGTATTGTATAGTACAACGGTGGATTTTGCTGCAGTGCCCTCTGCCGCCCAATGTGTCGTCCTGCAGCCTATCACGAAGACAACTGGTTTTACGGTCGCTATCCAGGCTTACCTGAGTTGGTTGGTTGTTCCCCAAATCCCTTTGCTTCATCTATCACTAGGCAAAGGCTCAACAACCTTACTTTATTGTGAGATCTGGTGAAAGTAGGCATGCATTCCAGGCCATTTGGTCATAGG
The DNA here is from genome assembly GCA_036362915.1 of Geotria australis. Taxonomy (NCBI): domain Eukaryota; kingdom Metazoa; phylum Chordata; class Hyperoartia; order Petromyzontiformes; family Geotriidae; genus Geotria; species Geotria australis. Next base: position 4,564,658 of record JAZEWU010000002.1, read on the forward strand.
CCGCTCTAAAACAAGCGTTAAGAAAGGTTTATAGTCTCTCACGGGTACTTGCAACAATATTGCATTTCTGAATGAAAGCTATTAAAGCTTTATAGTATAACATTTTAAAATACATTTGCGGGATGTGCAGCCCCATACATGTTTTTTTTTAATTGCACTCCATATGCTGGATTTCAAGCAGGAACTGATTCAGGACACAGTCCTTATCATATGTAACCTTAGTATCCTGTTTCTTTTAAACGTAAAGTACATTTTTCCAGAGAAGACATACAAAATTGGATTTACACACATGTGCAACCCCGCCACAGGTTTCGACACAATATAAATCGCGTTTACAATCTCTTTAATGTGGCACTTATGTCGGGAATAGGACAGCGTTTCTAGGCGAATGACGCGCATGATGTGATGAGGGAGGAAGGAAACGGTGAACATGATGATGGTGGCCGCTATAAGCCTGGCCGATCTATTTCTTGCCGGACGCATCGTTCCTCGGCTGCGCCGGATTGTCCTCACAGTGAGACACTGGCACAGCACGATGACCGAGTAGGGCATAAGGAAGCCAAAAGCAATGAGGCACCAGCTGTACGCAAACTCGCTGTTCACGTAAAGAGACCTCACCAAGTCGTGGCACAGTGTGGTCCCATTCGAATTCGTGGTCTGTTCTAGAGTCGCCACCTTGAACATTCCCAGCGTGACGGCGAGCCACAGGAAGATGCAAATCAAAATGACCACGCGTCTTCTCAGTATTTGTCGGGCACGCACCGGCGACACGACCCCGGCGCAGCGGTACACGCTCATACACATCAGGATGGCGACGCTCATGTAGAGGTTCTGGTAAAACGTGAAGGTTGTGAACTTGCAGCGAAAGATCACTTGTTGCGAGTTCATCGGCGAATGGTTAATGTAGTTGTACATGCAGATGGGCAGATTGAGCAGGTAGAGGAGGTCTGACACCGTCAGGTTGAACAGAATGATGGTATTGCAGGACCAGGGACGGGGCCTTCCCCGGTAAGCCAAGAGGGCAGTGCAATTGAGAGAAATTCCCACCACAAACACAATCCCGTAGAGTGTGGGCAGCACGTTCGTTTCCATAACGTTCTTCAAGCTACGACACTCGACCACAGAACCATCGAAACGGGAATCATTTGTTCCGTTCATTGCTTTCCCTGTAATTTTAAAACAAAGTTGACGAGTGTACTGGCAGTGTTACAAGTTACCAAATGAGGAGAGGCGAGATGGGTGGAATGCATTACTTTAAATTGTGATAGGAATTGTGTAACTATCTTGATATTAAAACAATGTAATGTTTTAATGCATCTATATCAATATACGAAACCCTACTTATGCAAAGAAAACGTACGATAATTAATTACATTTAGCGATTGGCATACACATTGGTGGCTTACATTTAAAATGCAATGCATTTAAATACAGGGCACTAATTGCCATATTGTGCCTGGAGAATTATTATAGACACACGAAAACATGTTTCTTAAATGAATGACTTTATAAATTGTCAATGACGTTGCTATGTGTATAGGCAATCTGATATCATTTTTTTCTACATATAACAAAGGTACATTTGAAAATAACCAGATTAACTTTTCCTCACCTGTAGCAGATCTCTTGATTATGTTAAACAAGTCATAATGCAGCACATCACTCAAGGACAAATTAGTGTATTAAAACGGATACACTGAAGATCTCCGTGGTGGGAACTGTACAAATGGGGCTTCAAACTCAATCTTTACTTCATTATATTCATGGGCGCCTTGCACGGACATTATATTGCTTGTGTTTAGTGTGTGCAATATACTGCGATTGCAGCCTGGGCAACACATTTACAGATGCCAAAGACGAGAGCAAAGTCTGCATCCATAATTAAACTATGAGATGAAGTTATAGTCCGTCCTTTTCGTTGCCGTGAGGGCATCGCACCCGACCCTCATTCTTCACCTTGCGGGTGGTGGGCCCACAAGGCTGCTCCACGTATCCATTTCGGGCTGGGCCCGACCGGGCTATGTGGGTCACCCGGCCACCAGGCGCTTGCCGTCGGACACCACCCCCAGGCCTGGCTCCAGGGTTGGGTCCCGGTAACCGGAGTCCAGGCAGGGTTCTCATGATATTATTTCGAACCATCATGAAGGTCTTTGGGTGGCCGTGCTTAGTCTGGAACCTCCCCTCAGACCTGTTCGCCATGGGTGACCCTACCAGGAGTACTGGACTCCAGACGACATAGCTCTGAGGTTCATTGGAACACGCAAGGAGAGGAGATGAGCCAGTTGAGGTGGTTCGGGCATCTGGTAAGGATGCCCCCCGGAAGGCTCCCTCGGGAGGTATTCCAGGCGCGGCCCACTGGGCGGAGACCTAGAGGCCGACCTAGGACACGTTGGAGGGATTATATCCTTCGGCTTGCCTGGGAACGGCTGGGAATCCCCCAGGAAGAGCTGGAATCTGTTGCTGAGGAAAGGGATGTCTGGTCCACTCTCCTTGGACTGCTGTCACAGCGACCCTCTCCAGGACAAGCGGTTTAGAAAATGGATGGATGAAGTTATAATGAATGGAGAACTCAATATATCTGCATAGCTGTCAAAAACACCCATAGTTAAAATACAAAGACACTCCCTCTCTGCCAGTGGTAATATGAAAGGCACTATTGGCAGAAACTATTTTGGCATTTGAGAAAATAGCTCAGTTTTCCACACAAATACACTTGGGTAACTTAATAAATGTCACCACCTAGAGCAATACTGCTTGCCTGCAAAACACATGAATACGATGACTTGAGCACTTACACAACATCATTTATGGGCGAATCTTTCCAGTGCTTTGCAAGCTTAGTGTGAAATACGCTGTAAACACGCAAGTTATTATCTACAGATAAATGTGAATAATAGGGTGAATTCGCTGCCACTTTTGGGTGATACCTTCCGTGGATCGATTGGAGGCATGGATAGCTGTGTCGCGCTCGGTCGACACGGCTATCCCGAAAGAACAGCTCTGAAGAGCAACCATAATGAAACGAGCCGTGAAAACCTACATCAGTACAATAAGCATATTGGCTAAAGACGCGTTTTGCTCAGTTTATCTCATATAGAAACTGTAAATATAGTGTAATTATAATTGCTTATATTATACATCTCCGCATGACACACCAACCCCCACATTTAAGTCACTGGTTTACAATAATGTACCACTATTGGTGAACCACAAAAGGTACAGTACTATTTATCTCGTGCCATCCTCATAACTGGGGGTTGATGTTCATGACAGCTCCTCTCCTCCCTTTTGCGATCATTAGTGTTTCTCAAAAGCCCAGTTCAACTTCTCACATTGTCCCACCGACTGATCCTTTTCCTCTTTCTTTCGCTTTACATCTCCATTCTCGACATAGGGCTATCTATGCCATCTCACCAGCTAAGTAATATATTTATAAAAACGAATAAATTAGATTATCTATGCACATTCATGTATTAATCATACATTTTTTCAGACAGACCGCTGCAAAGGAAAAACACGATATATTCTATTGTAATCACTGTTGTAAGATACATTGTCGGCTCTCAGTTAACATCAAATGCAATTAAAAACAACACTAATTATAGTTAGTGATGTCTGCAGTGACAATAGATTGTTTAACAACCATATATGTTCCTTACCACAATGATATTGGTAAAATGTAGGTTGCAGTGTTGGTTATGTATTAATTATGCAACACTGCATTGTGAAATGCTTAACTTGCATCCTTTTAATTTCTAGGAAAACATAAACTTACATAATTTCCACTTCAATGTACAGTACCGCACACATAATTTTAGGTAAATTTCTCCCCAGATATGAATTAGCACTTGCTCTATATAACGAAAGAAAAAATAAACATCTATATATGTATTCCTTGGCGTTATGAAAAACACATTTCCAAACGAATGGCAGCGCTGTCTCATTATAGATCATTTAATATCCGGAACCGCCTCCGCAGGGTAAAGAGAAAAGTGTTTACATAACCTATGCGGATGAACAACATGCCCGACTGGAGAAAGGTTATCTTTTTTTAATTTCTGTAGTTTTTGTTTAATGTGGCCTTAATAACACCATCACATAACAAAATGAAATATCCACGGAGGGGAATAAAATACTGTAATGATACCAAACCAAGTCAAACAATATATATATTTTTAAATAAATCACATGGACACAGACTATATAAATGTACTGTGCTCTTAACCGCAGCATGAAGTTGCACATCTCTGCATTTTACCATGGACAATGCAGTAAACCAGTGCAAACTCTGTAAAAAAAAAATCCATGGATGCAAGTCAATCCACCACAGATTAACGAAAGAAATTTGCTGACACAGACTTACAAGTTGCTATTCATCCAGCCAAACACAAAGGGAATGGCCAATGTTGTTCAAAATATGATAAGGTTCTTGACAGTGCCATTGGTAAGCTGCGTGGTAAACGTTGTAGCCACTGATGGAGGGTCGAATGCAAATATTCACTAAGAGTAGCAGAACAAGCTCCCTTAAAAGCACTCAAGTATTGAACCGAGCCAGTGATTACAGGATTCAAACACGTAAATAGACCAACGTAAAACACACTACACCCCCATGCTGACATGTAGCAATATGGACCCAACAGTAAGCATGACATTTATAAAGTGTACTTTATTGGATTCATAACATCAATACATGACAGCTTCCATCAGATATTAAAAATATAGGACTTCATGAGGCAAATAAAATTATACCTTTTCATTTTCTGATGGCCAAGTTGATTTTCATTTCTTATATTTCTCACCCCTACAACTTCAGGGGAATGGGTCCATTTATCATTTGCAATAACTTTACATTCCCAGTAACATGACAGCCGAAAGAGCTAGAAAACAGTATTTATGTTCGCACCTTCTAATATCTGGAAAGACAGTTGTAGCTCTAAGATCCCCTCCTAGAGGGTAATTGGTCTACTCTTCCAAGCTGGCCAGACATCTTAGAAGAGGTGGGCATACCCACAATTTACCCCATCACACTCGACCTGTCAGTTTGCTAACTGTGTCGACACCATTTACACTGCTGGGTGGAAGAAACAGGGGCATCAAGAAACTAGCACCATCATCTTAACTGTGTCGCCAGGAGATGGCATCAAACCGGTGATCTCCAGAATACAAGTCCAGCTACCCATTGCACAATAGCAACACCGTTAACTGTAACCAAAGTAAAGACTGTTAATGTCAATAATTAGAATGAATTTACATTTCGCCAAAACACTTTAATAATTGAGAACATACCCAAAAAACAATATCTAAAGCTTTCAATAACTGATGCAAATTTTTGATATCAAACAAGTAATGAATGAAGCTGACTACAATCTAAAATTAAAAAATAAGCTAAATGCATAGTAATGAGAATTAAATTTGCTTTAGCTTACGACAATACGTCTTTGGGAAAAATACATGCATTTGTGAAAGCCTAACTGAAAACCAGATAATGCTTTTAACAATAGTAAAAACAGAATGAACGATACATATTTGTGCCATCAGCTTATAGCAAACCAAAATGTAAAGTAGCAATTGAAAGTTAAACATCGAGATCAAAAATAAATTGACCAATATTAACATTGCGATTTGCATGTAAAAATAAATGTAGGCTGCCGACATTCGTGATAACATTCGTAGACGTGTTGTTATTGGGCACAAGCTGCACTTTATAATATTTTGTAATATAGTGTTTTGTAGTATAGCTAAAAAATAGCAGTCACATGTACAATAAACATGCAATGAAAAAAAATAAACAAACCATGTAGTTTTTCAACAGAGTACTGTCAAACAGCGAATTCAACATTTATTTCACAAAATTTTGTAAAACCACGTATATATTTCTAAAAGGAAGCATTCTGCGCCTCTCATTGGCAGCAATGCGTTTTTTTGCTTAATTGTCTCAACCAGTCCACATATGAACTCGCTAGAAAACTCCACACGAGAGAAAACACCTTCGAAGAATCCCAGCTTTCACTCTGCGTGGTATAAATCACTTGAGCATTGGAGTTGAGCTAATTAATCCAAGCCTCTAAGTTACACTCAAACTGGAAGTCTCGTAAACAGCGGACGAATTTAACAATGGAAATTTTTAATTTGCTTTAAAAAAATACGAAATTTCCCACTGTTCAAAATTAAGCATTGCTATAGTTATCAAGACAGTGTTTTGTTGCCATCACTTTAAAAATACACTTTACAGCTTCAATTTAACATTAAATTTTTTTTAAAAACGTCACTCAAAAAAGTGCGTGGACACTCCACAAGAGCATACCATAACATCTTAACCAAATAAACCTGGGGTGTCTCTCCCGTGTAATTGCAGCATTTCTAACACCTCCTTCTCCAACCTCACCACTCACTTGGGGGACACCGCTTTCAGCTCGTAGCCGGCGGGCGGTTGCAGACGCACCTTTGCGTGAGCGTCGCAGTAGATCTGCCCGTCCACAAAGTAGAAGCCCTTCTGCTTGAGGTTCATTCCACAGTCACCGCACGTGAAGCACTCGGGGTGGTGGGGCTTATCCCGGGCTCTCACCACAGGGCCACTGCGCACGTCACAAACAACCAAGTTACTGAGATTACGGTTTGCTTCAGGGCAATGAATACTCAGATTTCAATTATGATCGTGGCCGAACGGTAACGCGTTTGCTGCTTTCCACAGAAGTTTGCCGTTCGAGTCCAGCCCTGATTAATACTGAAGGTGTACTGACCTATTTTATTGATGTAGATTTTAAAAAAAATACCCCTCTCCTTCACCATGGATGACACAGATGCTGTGATGTTATTTGAAAAAGAATAGGTCATGTACTGTTTTCCAGAATCACACAACCTAATATGCTAAAAATGTGGAAAATTATCCGTAAATTACTTTGGCAAAAAAATCATACAAGACTGCATATGTTTATGTTTCTTGTTAATCTTTTAAGATGATCCGCACACAAATGCCGTTTCAATTTTAATGATAATGTGAACACTGCAAAGAGTCCGACATAATTGCAACCATTCAGTGACTGTGGTACCTTCTGATAATAAGCTTTTCATAGGAAACACAGCTGGCATTTAAAAATGGCACCCCGGTTACTTCCCCACGTGGGGGCGTACGCAGGATGAAATTTAGCACTATTTGCAAGATGCGTTCCAATAACCAAAATAATACTGTAATGTGCTTTAGAATATAAGCATAACTTTTTAAAAACAAGGGTGTACGAATTATCATGACATGTTATATGTTAATGCTTTAAATGCAGCGGATAGCGAATTATAAAGCAGATTATGTAAACTGCTGCAATGCCACTTGGTAGTCGTCACTTACACAATGCCATTGCCACACTTGGAGCAAATGGGCAGCTTCTGTACTCCACCCACATCTGATCCCACTTTCGTCACAGGTGCCTTAACACTGCGAATGCCCACAGTCCGCTCCGAGCCTGTGAACACAACCACACTCGCAACGGTGAACATGTATCCCTCTAATTCTGAGAAAAAATATGGTCACACGCTTAAGTCATTATTATGTTTACATGACATTCTAGGAGGCAGCGTTGACATAGCCTTGCCAATTACTTTTTAAATCTGTTCTTTCGGGATAGCAGTGTCGAGCGCTCCCCCTCTTGTCACATGTTGGAGGCATCGTCAGGCGAGGGGGAGCGCTCGACACGGCTATCCCGAAAGAATGGATTTGGAAAGCAATTCTCATACATCGAGCCGTGAAAACCTACATCAGTACATATCTATGCCAATTTCACTTTACAGGTATTATAATGTAGTGCATTATAGCACCACTGCAACACAGCCTTATGGTCATGTACAACTCTATAGTCAACCCATTGCTGTGTAAGGGTCTCCCCAAGCTCTGCAGGGGTTAATTTAGAAGACTTCACCAGACGAGTCATTGTGCGTTTGTAGAGGTGGGGAGCACAGATTTGGCAGAGCAATGCTGTAGCAGAATGGATGTTTCTGTACCACCATCTGCTGCGCACAATGTATCCCTAAAGTGGCCTATAAGATGCGCTTTTGGGCAAGGTCATGACCAATTCAAGCATTACCCGATCTGAACCCTGCTTGACTTTTCTAGATCTGATAAAATAGAGCTCATTCTGTGTGAATTGCTCATCGACACATAGTTGCCCATAAAGAGATTGCACAGTGGGCCAAGGAATGACATTGGCTTAAGGATCAATACGCTCTTAATCCTTGCCTGCACGAGAGTAAAGCGACTAGGGACGTGAGCAATCACACCTCATGCACCGACACTGCTGTGGAACAATTTTTGAAAATGGGATTTGCCCACCTAGGCAGATGCACAACCCCCCTCCCCCCCCTTGTCATATGTTTGTGATCATCGGAGTGAGTTATAATAAATATCTATCAATGAGTGCAGGTCTCCCACCTGGGGCATCCTCCAGCATCTCTTGCAGCCTCTGGAAGGAACCCGACTGCTTCGGCCCGAAGCCACCCTCCTGGTTTTCTTGCCTCAGCTTGTACACCTCGGAGTCAGCGAGTAGTCCACCCTTAACAGCTGAGCTGTTTGGATCACTGGAATACAAGTCCAGAGATGTGGTGCACAAATTAACATGGAAAGTATATTATTACCACAATGTCACACTTGCCAGGCGTTATGCAACTTCTGGAGAAGGCAGCAGGCTACCCGATGATGGTGCTGTTATTGTGGAATGCGTAAATGTTGATAATATTCTTGGCCAATCATGAAGACCGACCAAACTAATATTTACGAATAGTTACTACTCTTTTGTCAATTAGACAAAGAAAATGACTGAAATCCACAAGGTAACGCTTGACTGATATTCCACATGTTTTTAGAAGACCGTGATTTGCCCATAGAAACGAACTACACACAAAAGCCGACGGGTTAGTGCTATCAGTGAGGCAGTCTTTTATAAAATAAATTTAAACGTTCTGACAGCAGGATGTAGGTCAGGGATCTGAGCACCGAGTCAGCACTGCTTAGATTCGGAGTTCAACTCAGGAAAGCAACAATTAACATTAGGTTAATTGAAATGTTCTAAGGGCTCCTCTCTAACAAACAAGGTTGCACTTCCCTGAAAGATTGCCAAATGGATTAGTCGTCTTGACACGAGGCTGGTCACACAATAGGATTATGGTTTGGGGGGAACCCCCCCTTTCAAGACACATCACAGCAGACACAGCTCTCACTGAACACGACGGACATTCTCGATTCTTTGCGGTTGGCTGACGTACCTTCTATTACCGTCGGACGCTAGAGCAGAGGAGACCTGACCTTGCAAACTGTCCATGATGTTATCTTGCGAGTAAAGCTGCATGGGCGAGTTAAACTGTGCGTGGAAGACCTTCATGCCAGGCACCTCCACCTCAATGGGTTTGTTGGGGGCAGCTCTGGCCATGTCCTTCAGATCTTGAGGATTCACGCTAAGCAGACTGGTCACGGACGGCGTGCTACGACCGCTGGAAACGGGCGGCACGGCGTGGCTGACGTGGGGCTGGATAAACTCTACCGGGGGCAGCGAGGGGGTGCTACGCTCACTGGAGGGCACCGGCGTAACGTGCCCACTGTCTACTGGCGGAGGGGTAATCGTTCTGCCACTGCTTTGTGACAATGCATTGTGGTGCATATAGTAGGACACCCGAGAGAAAGGCGTCGTGGAACAAGATCACAAAAAAGGTATAGAAACATTGGAAAAGTGATTTTTTTTGAGGACAGAAGAAAAGAGGGAAAGGGACAGAAAACAAAAAGACAGCGAAATTAGATTTTATAATCGTTGTTTTCATGAGCGAGTTCATATGGTAATTTTGCAGATGAAAAAAAGATACGTAAGTTTACAATATGCCCATTAAATGTTGATCAAAATAGTATACAAATGTACATGTTTAACAGGCCATGAATGTAAAATACCATTTAAATAAGAAGACATTTAAAAGATGATATTAATTAAATTCAGCTTATTTAAATTAACACTCTAGTTTGCATGTATCAAGCAGCCAAATGCCTGATACATCTGAATTTTCACTAAATAATAAATGTTTCCAATCGTCTGCTACCACAGCAGTATTTTCACATAGGTTTGCATTAGTTACCCATTAATAGGAGTGTTTTGACAGATAAAGTAGGGCACTGCAAACATCAACTAGAAGGATAATCTGGCATAGCACTCGGATAGCAGAAACAACGTCCTAGGCAATAGGAGTCCAATGAGCATTGGTTGTAAGCAGATGCACATGCACACAGGAGGCAACATTGTGAGGAAGCAGGAGAGAGTGAGACCTGGGAGAAACGTAGGGCTTGGGCCTGGCATTGTATTTGTGCTCAAAGTAGTCTTCATCCTGGCGAGAGAGAGAGACACGACTAGGAGAAACAGAGCAACAGAACAAGGTGAAGAAGCGAAAACATCTTTGAGAACCACAACAAGGATAGACGAACAAGATGAAAGGAAGGACTGTACGGTATAAGAGAAAGCAAGTAGACGTCAGGGTAAGACATGAGAAGGAAAATGACCAAAGGCAATAGAAAATGAGCTTCTCTATTTAATACAAGCTTTTAATATTGGTTGTGATGCTCTCATGTAATGTTTGATCTGAGGCACTGGTATCATCATTGTGATAGAATACTCTATAATTTCATTGATGTTAGCAGCGACTCTATTGAAATTTAAATGGCAAGTGCTGTATGCTTATTTTTAATCTCATTCTAAAAAAATGTCCACTTATCGAATGCAGGCATAGCCGAGACAGTTCGTGCAACTAGATCAGTATGCACAGAGCCCATAGCACCGTACAGTTCCGACGATGTATGCACATCATTAAAAATACCACAAATGCACCAATAATAATACCAGAAATTGATTTGTTGAAAAATTATTACATAATGAAGTTAATGTTAAACATCTAAAGTCCATGAAATTATACGTATTCACGTTTGGGAAGGGGCAGATCTATATCCTACAAATTCTATTTTCGGTAAGTTGATGTTCTTTAGGTTCTACTCCGTACTGTTAAGAGAAATGAAGGACTAAAGAAACTTCCAGTGACATGTCAGACATCATGCTGAACAACACACGGTGCAACCCAAAACTATCTCAGAATTATACAGCAAAACCTCTAAAACCTACGTTATAGTAAATAACTCGGAGCTGCTTTCACGGTGTGTACAGATTGACAGTGAATATCTTTACTGGATCCTAAAACAAGATTGATGCTAAATAATAGCAGACTTTTTTTTATACATACTGCCACTGGGAAGCAAAGTAGATCTTGGTGTTCCTGTTCACTAGCTTCTAAGAAGGCCAAAAGTGTGTACGTTTTTATTCAAGGTTATAAATAAATAGTGCGGGAGTGTTACCTTCCTGATACGCACTCTAAGGCAAGATATCCTGCATAAAAGTTCATCGAATATCTATCACTGCACACTGACAATCTATAGCCATGACGGCAACATTTATAGACTCTTAAATCACTGCCAACACAAAAATGTTAACGTAAAACATGTGCAGAAAGAATTGTAGCAAAACCGCACTGTGGGTAAATTCACACAGGGTTAGTTAATCTTAGGTCAGTGGTAATTAAATAAGGTATAGTTGCCGATGATCAATAATTGCTTGATATAGTTTAGTGCGTTTTCATTATCTTAACATTCTTTGTTATCTATTTTCACTGAACATTACCTAATAAATCTTGCCGCGTATACTTTAAAAAATGCAACATTGAGGGGGACAGCCGGCTTGGAGGTCAGGGCACTGAGCCAGCACCACTAAGAAACTGGGTTCGGATCAAGGCAGCCACTCTTGATTAAACCCGATTCCCAAATCTAGCAACATCTCTCAGTACAGCCAACCATGATTGCAAAAAAACACACTTTACATCTTGTTTGTCACCTTATTGGGCTAAAACCAGTTTAAGTGCCACACAATCAACATTTCTTACTACCAGGGCATTTTGGAAAGTTTGTATCTCTAGCGTGCAAATCAAAATTTGATAAGAACGTATCTTGAAAAAGTTCTGTGGTATTTCCTTTTGTGGGCCACCCCTTCTGTGAGAGTTCTACATTGATGTTTTTGTTGTTTTCATGACACGACACTGATAGTACGGTTGGTAATAATCCAGGGAAAATACAAAAATATAAAAACAACTGTCGTTTCTTGTCTGAAAACAGTAAAAAAAAACCGTAAAATATCAAACACAAACCTTCCTTAGTATACCAGCTCGTTGTGGCTTGATTTAAATCAGAGATTATTTTTCACGCAAACTCTTAGATTAGATAAAACATTAGTCATTAGGTCGCAGGCATTTGTTTCTCTTACTTTCAGAGAAAACAATGAAAACGAAACCCAAAGCAACTTTAAAAAGGACACATACGGGGATTTGTTGGCGGGTGCCGCGACAGCACACTGCGTCTGCAGCGCGTGGTGCAGGTTATCGGACGAGTAGAGCCCCGCCGGGTTGTTGTATTGGGGCCCAATCACCTTTGGGGCGCTGCCCGCGGGGGCAAAGGGTGCCGGCTTGCGGTTGTGGCCGACGCCAATCGGCTTGACTTCCTGCAGATGGCGCGAATGAACATGCACGGCAAGGCTCACATGCCAGTGGCAAGCACACACACACCCACAGGCATGCAAACAGACCTGCCAACCGACCGTCTCATGTCAGATGACGCCAGGGCCGTGCTTTGTGCAGTTGTGGCTCAGGTTTTTGCTGCATTTGGAGGCCCCTTCTGGCTTGTCAATTGGTGGCAGGGATCACTTTACATGTGTGGACGATGTGATTTTTCCGCAGTCAGCATTGTCAACTTTACACTCAATCACTGCCGATCCACCCCCAGAATATACAAGTGTAACTTTGACAAGATGACTGGAATGGTTGTGGGGTATCAAAGATGCCAAAGTTTAACACAGATAAACCGTGCAATCATTGCTTAGAAATGCATTTCCACGATTAATAAATTAGACATGTAATAGGGTGAATACAAAATGTAGATGCCCAAACTTCATTCTACAGCAATATTTTTTTCCAATAGTAGGAATACATTATAAGCCAATATTAATACGAATTATATTGGTGACATTTAAAATGGATTTTTTTTAAATCACAAGTCAACACTGACTTATGGTCTTTCCGTTTGCTGCAAAGAGAGACGAGTTTTCTGTCACAACCTGCCACTGTGGATTTTGCTTTCATATCTGCCTTGAATGAGGCCAGGATGACACACTGTAGGCCTGCAGGAAGAATAAAGCCACAGCCACGCTGTTTGGGCATGTTATAATTGGCCTAAACACGGATTGCACCTGTGTTGGCGGTATGTACAAAAACAACTTGTACAAACCCATGTACCACAATCAATGCCTCCCATATTCGATTTCATCATGTTGACCATCACAAATTGTAAATGTCCATGGAAACGCCTTTTTAAGTGTGCATTTAGCGTCAATGGTATAATAATGTGATACCTTACTTTCGTGTTATACATAGTGTGTTGTCATTCATCCTGTACTCATTCAGTCACAGAATAAGTTGGCAAGTCTGTTTGAATATATGCAGTTACACACCATTCTTGGCTGGATTTTTGTAACTAGAAAAATGGGTTAAACCTAGAGTTTTTTTATTACAACTGGTAAACTGTTTGTATAAACGTTTACCGTTTCTGATCATCATTAACCTGTAATCGTTTACAGTTGAGTTTCCTGAATGAATCCACCGATTGGCAGGTAAGAACGTACAAATGGCATTGTGGGATGAATCACCTTGTGGCACATTTGTTCTAATTTCTTCGTTAAAAGACATTGGCGCAACCATGAAATTGCTTGTTCTCTTGCTCAAATTCCACTGCTGGTATATGGTCCTCCACTAGAACTTTAGAGTGCATTTGGTCTACTCTTCCACACTGATCAGATATCTTGGAAGAAATGGGTTAACCCACACTTTACCCCACCACATGCAACTGTATCACTCCTTTACACTGCTAAGGGGACAGTGGTGAAGAGGGGTTGGTTAAGAAGCTTGCACCATTTCACCATGGCAGCCCTCTTCGCTTAACAGTTAAAAAGACACACAATGTTACAAATACTGCTTAGACATTTCTAATGTGCGGACAAACATTAGTGTAGAACACCCTCTGTTGAGAACACACCCCCTGTTGAAAACACAAGCTTTTTAGTGCATACTCTAACATGCAAATAGTGAAATGAAGCAGACATTGAAGCCTTTTTTCAATACAAACTAAGATTAGAAAAACAAGCCATACAAAGCACGGATGTAAACATGTTAGGGAAAATGTAATAAGTTGGATTTTAAGGCCGTGACGTACCTGTGGACTGATTAATGGTCGATGCAGTTTTATAGATCCAGCGCTTACCTTTGGTACTACAGTAAAAGTCCTTTTTCAATATCAAAACATAACCTCCGCATTTGGGCATTTGGCTTACCTGTGGCTCTGATGCCAAATTCACCTTGTACGGGTGTACCTTGCCTTCCTCCACAACATTTGGTCTCCACAAAGTTGTTTGAGGCCTACACAAGGAACAAATATAACAACTCGGTTCATCATACATTCAAAAACATATAATAATACTGCAATAATAATGGCAATTACTTATCCCAGGAAAGACTCCCCGAATCCTTAGACTCACCTTCAAGGGGTATTGTTTGTAACATTATACAAATTATAGGAAAGTGATATCCTTAGATTTTACAATTGAACATTTAATACAATCACAGGATGCCTAATGAAAATGTAAATTGATAAATTACAACAGGATTGTAACGTTGGTAATAGCTGCATGACATTGTAAAACGTGTGATGAAAATAGCAAACAACCAATCCACTGCTGGATGAAGGTCTCTGCAGGCAGTGCTGGTCTTGAGGATTGTTAGATCATACATTACACCATCTTGGATTGTATGGGAGGGCCCAAGACTGCTTTAGATATAGGTTACCACTAAGGGTAGCTATGATCACTGCCCAACAGAGGCCCCCCATTGCTGCTACGCTGCTATGCATGTTCACTTCGCTCGGTGTCTCTGCATTTGCTATTTGTACTTGTTATATCATATCATAGTATTCTTAATTATTTAATACTTAAGCGTATATGTTATTGCACATAATTGTTTTGCACGTTGTTTTGTACAGGGTTGAGCGAGAGTACGGGAACAAATAATCTCACTGCCATGTATCTCATGTGTATGTGATCAATAAACTTGACTTGATCAGGAATAAAACTATAGCATAGAGTGCCAGGTTCATAGCGCAGTGTGCTAACCAACCCCATACGCATACTAAGTATATATGTATAACTGCACTGCACAGTGGTATGTGAGAGGCACAGCCATCGTGCTTCGAAGAATTAGCACAAGGAAGACAGAATTCTTAAAACACAACACTGGGCTCGTGTCAAACTACAGAAGTAAATGGCCCCCACAGTATGATACATGAGCAGGTCACCATGTATTGCGCTATTAATAAACAAATGAGTCAACCACTACCAGCTTTATTCTCTGCAATGAGGGACTTTATTATATAGGTAAGTTCAAATATATGTTCGTAAAAAATATTATTATTATAAAAGCAATTGAATTGCAATACTGGATTGTGTATTTTTAGTTTCTAATGCTACCGCTACCAAGGTCATTCAGAATTGTTTATAAAGTTTTTGTTTGGCTACCAAGTCAGTGTTTGGATAAAATTAGATTAGTCTACGTCTCACATGATCTTTTGTCAATGGCTACACATTGTTAAAAGCTCATATCACAAACATTCCTGGCTGATATTTAACAAAAAATATTAAATAAAATATTAAAATGTTAACAAGTTATCTCATTACTACTCAACCTTATTAGATTAATATCTACGACAGTTTTGGCACCGCCAAAGGAATGGAGCTTAGACGTATATACGCTTTCAACCTTAGTTGGAAAGCACTGAAAAATAAATAGCTTCGTATTGATGTAGGTTTTCACGGCTTGACGAGAGAAAATTGGTCTTAAGAGCTGCTTTTCCGGGATAGCCATGTAGAGCGTTTCTTCTCTCCTTTGGGACGTTTTGCCTCCCACGTTGGGAAGCATTACCATAGCTTGACATGGCCATCCTGAAAAAGCAGCTCTTAAGAGCGATTCTCACTTTACCCGGATTTGATATATACATCTGTTGCATATAACAGGGTCAGACCAAAAGAAACAGACACGGGGTTTGCCCACTGGAAGGTCGGGCGTTTGAAAGAACGCGGATTATAACGATGATGTTTGGAGGGAATAGTGGGCAATGACAACATTACAATAACATGATACGAGGCGAGGTAATGCCAGGTTAAATATTGGAGGGTTCGCAAGCGGGAAAAGTCATGATGTTCATTTTTCAATCAACAAAATGAACATCCGCAACAATATTCCCTCAGAGTTGCTAGTCATGTCCCCACTTGGCTGTGATGGGAGCCTCTGGAATTGCGTGCTCAGCATTAGGTCATGCCTTGACGATTTGGCAAACAGCCCAGGGGCTTGATTAGTTGCAGGTGGCAGACCCAGCATGGTTGTGATGTGTGCAATGTGAGCATATTCACGTTGAGATATGCCCCGATTATATTACAGGCCCATAATCCTGCTTGGAAGCAAGACAAATGGTGAACCCTTTGAAATGTAGTGATACATCATGTGCAGTACATGGAACTGAAA